>AYJT01105872.1:0-11507 GCA_001278415.1 Ocimum tenuiflorum
TGTGTGTGTGTGTGTGTGTGTGTGAATAGATGATGTTACAAAAATAAAAACATTGTTTCCTGAAATGGAAACTCGTGAGATGATGGGCTGCTAAAGAAGCCATAATGAGATGGCAAAATATCAAATCAAGAAAACGAAGGGAGATTTTCATTGGTTTTCAACTCGCTTTCTCCACTGTTACTTTCCCGTTTTAGATTCTTCAACTTTAATGCTTTGTGAAAGCATCAATATGACTTGACACACTCAAACGGGATATTATTTTTCCTACAAAATACGCGAAATTTCAGCTCTGCGTGTATTAAACATAATGACGGATTATTTCTTGAATCTTTTAAGTGATTAACAAGAAAATCGCGTTTGACGTTCGTGACAAAAGATTCTTCAAACTGAGTGGACCTTGAATTCCAACTAAAAAAGAAACACCCATTTTCAGAAGGGGAAGAAAAAGAAAGAAAGACCAATTTCACAAGGGGAAGAAAAAGAGGAAGAAAGACCAATTTCACAAGGGGAAGAAAAAGAAGTAGAATTCCCAGTGGATTTTACCAAAAAAGAATCTCTTTTGGTGGATTTTTTTTAATTTATTTTAAGGATGATAGCACAAGAAAGACCCCCATCATTTTTTTAATGAACGTATTGATCAGATATAATTCGGTTGGAAAATATAATTTTGCTTTTGGGGATCTGATCTGTGATAGACCAGCCCTAACCCTAATTAGGGCAGCTTTCCGTGGAGTTGAATTCTAGAGGTGGGCATATTTGAACGCGTTTTTAAGTCAAAATAATTTTCTTTTTTCAAACCATTTGAATATAACTTGAAATGAGTTTTAATTCCAACAAAAAGAGTGAAAAATAAAACCCTAAACAAAATGTGAAATCAGAGCTATAGCATAGCTCTTTCTGTTCACCGAGATGATGATGATACTCATGATTCTCTCACTATTTAGGAAATGTCAAAAGATTGACGAATAGATGAATACAAGCTTAACAAGTTTCCAAAACTTACAGAGAGAGAGAGAGAGAGGTTTTACTGAGGAAGAGAAGAATGTGAGAGCAAATTTCAGAAGACCATTTTCTTGCTTACACAAACACTATATACTGCTGCTGTTTTTTTTTATTTTATCCACCATAAGACGAAGAGATCTTTGCATTTACCAAAACATGGACTAATTGGGATCACAAAAAGAGAAACCCCATAAAGCACAGTGAATAGAAAAACAAAATTAGAAAAATTAGAAAGACAAACCAAAATCTATGTCAAGAAAAAATCTTCACTGTAAAAGGGCTCATGTCCTTGAGCTCAAATTCTTTCCTAATATTCTCACACACTGTCTGAAAACAGACAATCAACCCACAATTTCATTTCTAACTTCAACTATTTAGTACCCCTTTTAGATGTACACAAAACTCAAACAAAACTGCCCTAGATCCTCCATTCATCATCACTCTTGATACCCAAAAACCAAAACAATTTTAATTCCCAAAATTCCCTTTTCTTGACCAATAATGTTATCGACAGATAGACAGACTCATACCTGTTGTTTGCATACTCATAGAGACGCCCTCTGCTTGAGAAAACAATTAGAGCAACCTCAGCATCACAAAGCACAGATAATTCATAAGCCTTCTTCAGCAATCCATTGCGCCTCTTGCAAAAGGTCACCTGCCGATTTGTCGTGTTTTCGATCCGTTTGATCTCGATCTTTCCTCTCCCTATCTTCCTCTCAGATGACATCTCCCTTGACTGATCACTTTGGAGTTCCATTTTCAGCTGCCAAATCCAAACAAAACACATATACACCTTTTTCTCGCATAATTCATATACCTCTAGTTTATTTTAGGCCCTTTTCACCTTGTTCAAGGATAATCACAAACATGTTGTCAAACTAGTAGATCAAGAACAAGGAGAGATACTTTCAAGAATTTCATTTTTATACAAAAGGGTTCATATTTAAGCCGGAATATTTGGACCTTTACTAACCTGGGGTGGGGTGGGGGTGTTGAGAAAAGGAGCTTGAATTTTTCTGTGTTAAGCTTTTGTGTCACAAATTTGCAAGAGGGATGCAGAAAATGGGAGTTTCCACTAGCAGTTGTGTGTATTTATAAAAAAGACAATGACCTTTTATTTTGATGATAAGTACAATTCAAAGCTATTTTGTGGTCAGCATATAATATTAAATTATTATTTGCATGGGCTAGCTACCATATGAGAAAATTGTAGTTTGGTTGTGCTCAACCCGGTCGTGGTTTGAGGGTATATACGTGACGTGTATAGATGAAATACGACTCTCGATGATATTAAATGGGAGATATGAGTTGAGATTTGTAAGACTCTCTTCTTATACGAACTTAGAAATATTAATGGGAGTTGCAGTAGTGGAACTTCAATTTCATGGACCACAATAAAGGAAAAATAATCCACATTATTCAAGAGTTTCTAGAGGTAATTGATAAGTAATTAGTAGAATGGGTTGTTGCATTAGGTAAGCTTTGTTTTTGTTTCTGTTTACGTAGATAATCTTAGATTTGTCCAATTCATAAACCGTATGCCTTTGCTTATGTCATATGCAAATTATAGCTACCTTGTGTTCCCAAGTAAATTTAGGATTACTTTCTGAGTTGGAATATTCTGTAAGAATTCATGCCAATTCAAAATGTAAAAAAGAAAAAGAAAGCTACGATAATTAATTATATACTGGCTGCACAAAATATAACCAAACATTGCAAATCAAATCAATTTCGACCCCCAAAATTGTTGATTAGAAAGGTTCATGAAAAAGGTTATGATTACCAGATTCTTGGTTTAGTTTTGAATTTAAAAATGAATTAACAAAACCGAATCACCCCCATCATAGTGCGCATAAATGGAATTATACACTATCTCACTTTTTTTTCAAAATTTATTTTAACAAGAAAAACGACCAGATATAATAAGAATAATCCAAACTCAACCTATAAGAATTTAGCCTACCTAAAACATCTATTTATTATATTAAAGGAGTCCCTAGCTCAATTTTTTCCCGCCATTTTTTCCTACCAAATAATGTTCACGTCCCGCAGTAACATGCATCCATTAAAATTAATTCTCACCCAAAATTCGGACACACCATTTCGTACCAATGGCTACCACCCTGCCAAATGGTGCTTCTTCATAGCAAGTCATCTCTTCGCTACCACCTGACAATCTATACACACATGATTACACATCCAAACCATTTCTCCCTCCACACAACCTAATCGATGAAAATATTATAGTTGGAAATAAATTTAATATGTTTAAAATCAATTTCCATATTTTGATTTAACTATGAAAAGAAACGTTGCATATAACCAATTTCATACAAGTTGAACTCTAAAGAGAGCCGTTGCATCCAAAAAAAAAAACGAAAAGGCATATATATCTCTCTATCTTTTAAAGGGAATGAATGGGAAGAAGAAAAGAATTCAATATAAATTAATGAGCAATCCAAAAATTAACATTTAAAAAGAAATTGATCGGTGTTGGTGATGTTCCGATAATTGTTCCACTGCGAAGGAACATTTTCCTACTATTGTAGTAAAATGAAAAGTGTTGCAGATATGATGATTGCAAATCTGAGGTTTGACATTGTATACGAGTCGGTCACTCCAATTAATGAGATATGTATCTTTTTTTATCATATGCATTTGTACCTATTCCTGCAATAACAATCCAATGTGCCGATTTTCAAATGTAAAAATCAAATAGAAAAATATAGTTATTTAAATTAAAAGTTAATTTATGTTCATTGGTAGTATATCATATATTTATTAACAAAATGTTGCCGAGTGTTACTAAAAAATTATTTTGCATTGTTATGTTTCGTGTAACAACATATAAAATAAGCACTTGGCATCGTTGGGCATGAGATGACAAATTTCATTGTTCTAGATTCGGGGAGGTTACCAAAATTTTCCCCTAATGCCATTAGAACAAGATTATCATTCTATATTTAACGATGTTGAGGAACGATTTAATAAAAATATTGTATTTAAAGAACTATTCCAAAAAAATTTATAACTATAACTTTTATATATAGTAATTGAAAAATTTTATTAGAATATGTCCCCGTATCAATCATTATGCTTCATAAAAAACATATATATAAAAAATGATATAATTATATCTTATACCGTGCATTGCACGGGTAAAATACTAGTATGGCTAATGTGTAAAACTATGAAAGAAGCTAAAAAGCTCCAGAGTTTAATACCGGCCATTAATTTAAATCAACATTTGGCACATTAGAATCTCACACTTACTTCGCAAGGGCCCTCGCCAACAGAATAAATATCTCAATGATAGCCACACCTCTACTTTGATGCGTGATATATACTCATGCTGTTGCATGTATTTTATTACATAAGATCTTATATTTGTGTTATTTTTTGGTTTTAATTATCCTTATTTTATATGATGTTATACTTTTGTATAGTTTTATATAAATTTGTGTGGGAATCTAACAAATTGATGCTTAATTAAGTGAATGATGATTAAAAAGGATTAGAGCTACATTAAGGTGTTGCAAAGGATCGTGAGAAATTCAAGATAAATTAGCTAACAAAGTAAAAACAAGAATGTGAGACAACTAAAGAGGCCACGGTAGGCATTTGAGTGTTTCTGTACGACTAGATTTTTTGAATAGGCCTTGAAGCCAGCTTTCAAACAAAACAAATTATGTAGAGTTTTTCCAAGTTTGTGAACTCATGCGAGATTCATCTCAAATCCTTGGCGTGCAACTTTGATAGATTTCCGAACTCTTCTAGGTCTCTACCCTTATACACATCCATAAATAAGAGCTCTTAGCTAGGCTATTATATTCATTATATCAACACTATGTAAAATGCTTTGCTGAATTGTTAACTTATTCCAGAAATGGTATTATATGACCATAAGATCCAGAATGCAATGTTTTAACTTTTCTCTTGGTTAATTTGTTGTGTTATCTAAATAATAGGAGTATACATACATCATAATGATTAATTAATATTCCCTAATTCAGTCCTTGTATTATTGATAATTTAACCTTTGCCACTGTCCTACTTTATTCAAGTCGGGGAGGAAGACATAAGTATTTACCACTGAGATGTCCTCAAAGGGACACTATTATACAAATTTAGGTACGTTTTAATATTTGAAACAATCATTTTGATTATTTTATATGCAAGAATAACCTCTTTTATAAATTGCTCCACAATATAACAAATTTGATCGACATGCCGTCACTTTTTAGAAAGCAGAGCTATGGTGTAGGTTTTTTTCTGAAATGAGAATTGAGTGCGGTTGGGATTATACATTGCCTCAATGTCATTGTGGTTGATGTTATATACTTTAAGAGGTGATCATGATTTATTCACATTGTTAACAAGAACTATAAGAGCTATGTTAGGTTTTGTAGAGAACAAAAAGTAGAAAGTTTTATTGAGTAGTAACGAAACCAATCCTTAATTTCCTTCTTCGAACCACTCCCTTCAACTTTTGAGCTTCTCCCTTGAACTATTCTCACTAAATTTGAACAACTCCTTTGAATAAACCCCCTTTTTTTTTTATCCTCAAACTTTTCCTCCGAACGCCTCGTTTGAAGCATTCTCTCTGGCATTCGAACTTCTTCTTTGAACTATTCTCTTCAACTTTCAAACTGATTGATCTTAGATGGACAAGTTGTTCATCTTAGTTGATATCTTACATACCATGTAATGAGAGATCAATTTTGACACTATATCTTGATACAAAACCTCCATGTTTATACTACAAGTGTTTCCATTACATATTACACCAAATGTTACAACATGATTTGCAATTTTGAATGATCCCTTATTTTTTGGCATTATTTTCATGTACTGAACTTTGTATTTTTAGAAGATTTTTCTTTTCTATATAATTTTCAGTTGATGTTTTGGGTGACTTGATGGCTGATTTATAGAATGTGAAATATTATGTCAACGTGTCATTAGCAAGCTATTAATTCCAAGATTGACATGACCCTATCTCAGAATTCCATACCGACCAATCAGTGCTTTTTATGCCAAACTCGGTTTTTACACCAAAAGTTTCTAGTACATACTATTATCTCTTTATAATTTAAGAGATGCCGCTAAAACTAAATTTTGTCGCAACCACACCACTGAATATTGTTTTCGGAACTTGATTTTTCAAGTCTACCAACTCCTTTATATCACCAAGAAAAGAAATAGGGCTTAAAGCACACACAAAATTTTCCAAATCATATGAGTCACCTAGAATTTATTACACCTTAAAGCAAGTAATTATATGTAGCCTCACACTTTTAAGGCATGTAGCTGAAAATTTATTACAGAAATGCACCTGATTATGTGCTTCAAATTAATAAATGTTTGTAGTTGAAAGTATTAAATGACGCTTTAATTTATATTGCAAAAATGTACTCGCAAACAAACTACTAAATTAAAACCGTGGCATTAACTATAGTTGAGGTGCATATTCCACTAATAATTGAGAATTACCCAATTACTAAGAACTTTGTTAACTATTCAAAATCGCAATATTTCTTCCAAATTTTATGAGTTTTTGCTTCTTCTTCGGAAACTTATAGTGGTGATGAAGCTGAAAAAAACTTAGTAGCATGATATACACGAGGTGATATATATCACATCATGACTAGGATTTTGCCCATACCTTTAATTTGTTGCTTTTTCTCTCTCTCATGTCAACATTGATTAATCAAGTGGTGGGAGTGAAACCTCTTCTCTTGACTCTTTACCATGTTTTGCTATATAAAACCTATTGTCTTGGCAGATAGGTCATTCTTCTTTGAAAACTCATGGCTTCATAAATAATTCAACTCCTGTAAAAAACATCATTAAGACCAAAGATATAACAAATCAAATATGGTAGGTCTATTAACTTACACATTTCATTAACCAAGGGATCAAGAATTCAAGGATTAAATGAGCTCATACGCACATGGAGGGTTGATGATGTACTTTCTTTGCGGAATTATAGTAACATAACCACTTCCTTCCTGTTCGAGAAAAATGCATTTAAAGTCACTTGATGATTAAGGGTTTGATTGCCCTCTATATATACCTAACTCAATTTCAAATTATGTATTGCAGGCACAATTAGTTAGGCTCTACAATTGCGGTGCAGATCCTATTACACAATAGCATTGCACATCATGTTACACTATCTGAACTGTTGACACTTATGTTAATTATCAATCAGGACAAAATCTTTCTTCATTCAGAGTATAATTGATTCAATAATTTGGATGATGTAATACAATGTGCAACACCATTATGTAGCAGGGGATTTCAAACACAAGAATCTTGTCGGTCGAATACGAAATGGTAATATTTACTATACTTGCCTTCTTAATACACTATTTTTATATGATTTTTGGAGACTCGAAACAACTTAAGGTGAAATCAACCTATGGTCAGTCGGATCCCATCTTACATAATAGTGTTATACATTGTGTTGTACTATTTGGATTATTGACATATGTGCAAATCAATGAAGTTTAATCAAGTACATAATAAAGATAGATTGAATCATAATTGATCTCTTTTAATTAATACACGTGTCAAAAATTAGTGCAATGCCACACAATATGTAACACTATTATATAATATGGTATCTGGAGCGACCTATGCTGTCGAGCCAATTTTGCAAATCACCACATATAATTTTGGAACAGAGGATGTTCAACAAAAAAACAAAACAAGGGCGTTGATGATACGAGTGATAGAGATGCCAAACTGTTTGTAAAAAGTGGCCATAGGGTTCATGTGAGGTGTCTACTTTTGCCTTAGCATCTATTCAAAAGCTTTGCTCATCTTGCCAATCAACTTCCAAAACAGATACACCATATAGGGATTGACTCCTATCATAAGCCATTCATAAATCTTAAATAACAAAACACCTCAGCCATCTCTACCCAAGATAACATAATTCTTGTTATCGTTCAAACACTACCCAAGAAATATTTAGCCATGGAAATTTCCATCGCAAAATGAAATTTTTAAGTACGTCGCAAAATTCGACGGTTTTTTAGGAAAATACTGCATGTAAGGATAAATTGCATCTTGCAGTAAATCTCGTGCATTTTATATAACATGCATACTTATGAAGAGAAATATGTAATGCATATTTGTTATCTAAACCGTGTATAAAACATATTTTTGTATACGTACTTTTATAAACCATCTCTTCTTTTATTTTATAACAGGCATACTTTTACAGAAAAATATGTGATGCATTTTTGTTATTTGAACATTTTATAAATCTAATATTATGAAATAAAGTACCATGCGTTCCAGCATAAAAATGTGCATTATGAGTAGAACTTTTAAGCCTTTTTCACTACAAAGCACGGTTTGTGCATAAAATCACTAATTTATATTTTTTTGTGTGATTTTCTTCGAGTACATATGCTATACATTTAATTTGAATGATCATGAAATTGGATGTGTGATATATGAAAAATATTTTAAACTGAGTGAATATGTTCATTTAAAGTTTTGCAACAATTTACAAAAGAAAGATAACAGATAACTAATGTATTTTGATATAACCATCATTAAGATTCGAAACATGTTGTCAAATTACGAAACATGCGTACACTAACATAAAAATTAAATCTTGATTGCATGCCGTTTGGTATTTTTTGATGCGTGAAATTCATTCTCATTTAACATCTTTCATATTATTGACATACGACCTCTAAGACTGCCACAAACTGTTTTTGTTAACTAAATTCTTAATGTGTAGTTCAAGAAATATTTATGTTTGCCCTTAACCCAACACTTCACACGTGCATCGATTGATTTGTTCGTTTGAATTTGGTTTCTCTATTTTAATCAAGATTTAATTTATAGCCCAATATAGAATAGTTATATAAGTACTAACTTCTTTTCTTCTTTAGTTTAGGTTTTATTTGTGTCCTCGTTTGAGTCAAGATTTCGATTTCGAAATGTAGAATAAAAAAGAGACCCAAATATGATTTGGCTTATCTTCGTTAATTGGTATTTCTATTTCAGTAGTTTTTTAAATTATGTTATCGTCTTTGGCAGGCCATTGTGGATGAAAATAGGGTAGAGTGCTGGTTCAAAAAGTTTGTCGTGTTCTACTAAATTTAAGCATAAACATATGTACCTTGAGATAAAATAGACTTTTTTTTTTTTCTTTTTTTATCATACATGAAGTATTCACCGACGACAACAGTGATTAATCTCCTCGCAACGTTGCGGGCGCCTTAGAGAGTAGGATAGCTGGCCACAAGATTTAACGCTGCTACATGTACAAGACAGGATTTGAACAACCGATCTTATTTAAACTTGGATCAATTCCTACTAGTGAATCACGTACATGCTTACATGGACGATGTGGTGACATGCTTTCGACGGTCTATTTATTTATTTATTTTTTTTTTATACTTTAGAGTAAGTATCAGAATAATTAAAATTCAGGGGAGGCGCAGTGGCGCACTTTCAATTTTTGATATAAAAACGCTATTATTTAAATGAAAGTTATATTAAATCAAGATGATGCAAATAGTAAATTATATTATTATTCCCAATGTAAGTAGCTGGATAAATAAATAAAACGCTTGTTATTCATAATAAATAAGCTGAGATTTTAATTAGTTTTATATTTTTAGGACATATTTGATGAAAACAGTTCGAGTCCAAATTAACCAATCCCATACTCTGATAAATTTCTTGTTTACAGAATAAACCGTAAACATGATAGTGCAACATATTCTACTTCTGTTTGATTAATCTATTTCTGTTGCATGTCATCACTTAGATATTCTCTTGGGGAAATAAATAACAATTGCTAGATTCCTTTTTCTTTTTTGAAATTAATTAAGTAGAATATTTTTAATACTGAATCATGTCATCTTAAGGGGGATATCATATTTTAAGAGAAAACCAAATTAATTAAGATTCGGGTGCCTCATTCATATTTGGTTAATCGTGCATTGAGATTTCCTCGATCATTCACGTGAACAAATATTATATATAATTACATATACAGCCGCCCCGTGTTTCCATTTGACATTTCTTTAGCTAAAAAGAGTGCGAAATGATTGGTGGTGCTACAATCCTTAGAAAACCAAGAATTTCAAGATATCAAGAAACTTAACAATAAAATCTTCCTGCTCTCTAAAAGTAATGCCATATATAGTGATTGGAACTAAATAACTTATTTATGCGTCTCTACCCATTGTGTAATGACGGCTTCCTTTTTTGTATGAGATATTATCACTAATTCTACTTTTAAGACGAGATGCTAACATTAATTAACATTAACAATGATAGCAAGAGTCTACCACATCGGTGTGCATTGGTAAGCACCTTTTCCATGACTTTAAAAGTCTAGGGTTCGAGTCTATGTGGGGGGCATCAGTGTGGATTAATTTAATATTATACTTAAATTTTTTTGAAAAAAACAATGATATTCAGATGCAAAATAAATATCTTATAAGTGCCTACTTAAAAATAATTAAAATGCTGACCGGTCAGAAACAAAAGACCATCCGGAACAAAAATGAATATACATATATAATGTTTGTGAAGGAAAATACTTATACATCATATGGCAGAAGCAAATTACACTTGATATATACCGGTCAAGATAATACCGTCTATTACTAATTGTATCTCGTCCTCGCTCGAACTTAGGAAGTAGAGTTCCCTAAAGTCTTATGAGGACCAATATTCTCTTTTAATTTCAAAAAGGGACCACCAAGATCAAACCTGATATGTTTTTAGGGTTCATGACGTTGAGATTTGAATGGTTTCAATGCACCCACCTAATATAATTAATTAAATGCCCCACAACTCCATCTTCAATTCTAACCATATGTACAATCCACTTGAAAACCCTAGTTTTTGATTGAAGTGTTTAACTAACAATTTATCGTGGAGAATAAGGTTAATTACCTAATGGTGATTGTATTTAAGATTATAAATAAAATTGAGCTACTCATATTTAAATTTCTATATTTGACAATGTTGTTTGAACTGATTCAGTGAGGTTCGTTAACATAAACGGTTCCAATTTATATATATCAGTACTCTCATTAATTAGATCATTATCGAACAAACTCCTTAACAATATGTTGAGGTAGATTGATCAATATATTAAATTATTTATTCGGTATTTAATTTACATCCTTATATTTGAATTGGCGATGAGAATAGTAAGCATCGAGTATAACCTCATTTATGTTAAGAAAAATAATTAAAAAATTAGAATAAAATGTCATTTTTAAGAAAATAATTAATTACTAAGTATACATTTTGGGGTAGTTCAATATTCGGTGTACATGAAAGCTCAACTTGAACCTTGACTAGACAATAAATAGGTTGAGGTTAAATATGACAATATAATTTGGCTTAAGCTGGTAAGTTATGCCTCTGGATAATGTCGTGGTGTTGGTATATGTTTAATATTTTGGAAGATGAGAATTCAAAAAGAAGAAAAATAATATTTTGGAAGATGA
>AYJT01105876.1:0-13968 GCA_001278415.1 Ocimum tenuiflorum
TGTACTAACATTAAATAATATTTATTGATAGAATGAAATCAAAGGGGTAGTGATTATGAAATGATGGGGTGATAATAGGTAGCTTTTTGTACATATCAACTTTAGTTTTCTTGGATGCTGTCGTTGAGTAGAGAAAAGCAAAGTCCAAACCCATCCAAAAGACCATCCAGGCAAAACAACAAAAACTTGTGTCACCCACCCACCATTTATTTATTGTCCCAAATCTCTATATTTATTTGATTAGCACTTCATGTGTGTATTGATAAAATAAAATACGACATAAAAACATCTAATTTTCTTGATTGAGACAATGCAGTGGAGAGATCCCAGGGCCCCTTCGGAAACCCTTACTGTTGTTGTACATGCTTTCACACGAAATCATCCACAACATTTTGAGTAAATTGCGTTTTCGGTCCAACAGGACATGGTCCCGTTTTCATTTTGGTCCCAAAGATTAACGCTTAGTCTCATACTTGCATTTTTGGTCCCATCAACAAATTTTTTGTTAAAATATTTTTGCAATTTTAGTTTAAAAACTATTTTGGTATTTTTAGTTCCAATTCATTAGTATCATTAAGAACAATATAAGCTAAATTGAGCAAATGTGGATGTGATTCACATAGTACTTCATTGATATTGGTATCGAAATTGCAAATTTTTTGATTTGGGGACTAAATTGAGACCAAAATAAAATGCGAAAGCAAACAAAGCAGCAAAGGGCAAGTATGACTGCATCCTACAGAACCAAAAGTACAATTCATTCACAACATTTTAGTTTCAAAGTAAAATGTTGAAAACCCTAAACATACATATAATCATAACCACCGACTTTTTTTTTTTATACATCAATATGATTTTTCTCAATATACCATTAATCTTGAGAGCAATGAATTAGCTTAGCTAGTCAGCAAATCAAAAGAAACTCCAGCTTATAGCCAAAAAGAAAGAGAGGAAATAAAAGAATAATGCCAGTTAAACCCACAAATTAACATGGAAAATTACAAAACGATTAATCCAAAATATCTCAAATTCAACAATTAACTGCATCAATTAATCCATACACCATCTACATCATCATTAAAGATATAACAACAACAAATATATACTCTATATATGAATATATATTCATTATAAATATATAGAGGCATATCTGATCTCTCTCTAGCTATACAATTCTAAAGTAAAAAGCTTCACAATAGAAGATTGCATATTTTAAAAAACAAAAACAAAAACAAAAACGGATTATTAGTGACGATTAACAAGCACTCTCTTAAGTAGCAACTGTACGTACGTAGTTCTTACAAAAAATCACACTTCACGAACATATAAATATGTAAACGATCATCACAAAAATAGGAAAAAAGAAAAAGAAAAAGAAAAAGAAAAAGAAAAAGAAAAGCAGAACTATATATCTTCTTCATCTTCTTCCCCATAAAAGGATTATAGTTGAGCTGTCCGCCATTAGAAAGCCCTCCAAGCTCCAAAAGGAAGCAAATTCACCTGTTTGAAATAGGGTTTGGCCCACTGGGAACTTCATGATCGCCTGCTTCGAATTCTCTTGGTTTCGATTTTCGGTCTCCGCCTTCTCCCCTCTTCTTTGGGCGAAAGTCATTCGTTTTTGCAGCGGCGGAGGAATCTGGGAAAAGGGTAGCATGATAAGGAAGAGCAGTGGACGACGACGACGATGACGGATCGGAGCTCACAACTGCAGAAAGGATGAAGATGAAGCACATAAACACAAGAAAAAGGTGGTGGAATTTGATGGAGATTTCAGTAATTGAAGGAGATGATGAAGAGGAAGAAATGGTTTTCAATATTCTTTTTGCCATGCAAGAATTTGGAAAACCCTACACCCCCCAATAGGCCACAAGAAATCAATATCCATTAACCAGAGAGAAAATTATGGTTTGATGAAATCAAAAACCAAGAAAAAATAAAAAAAGGAGAAGAATTTGTTGAAATTAAAGTGGTGCAATGGAAAAAAGGTTTTGAAATTCCATATACATTTGGTGAGGAAGGAGAAGAAGAAAAAGGAAAGAGAATTTAGCTTAGCATGGAAGATTATAGAAGAAGAATAATATATGGGGTGTGAATATTTATGAAAGAAAGGCTGCAAAATGTGGACATTGACTTTGGTGCCCCACTTTTTGGTTGTGATTTGTATGGCTAAATTTTGAAGTTTAGTTTGATTCCTAAAGATTTTCTTTGCCAAATGTTAATACTACTTTTTGGGGCAAAATTAATGAACACAAAAGGGGATGCTGGCAAGGTTGAGATCCCTTATTATTTAATTGTGTGTTGAGTAATTATAGATCAGTGCAAATAAATTTGGAAAAAATATTTTTCTAGTTAGAATATATTTGATCTCTACGAGGTCATTCACAAGTTGCTTATCCGAAATTGTGGCTTTTAAACGGAGTAAATTGCGTTTTTGGTCCCCGTAGGACACGGTCCCATTTCATTTTGTTCCAAAGATTTATTTTTAGTCTCAAAACCCAAAAATTTGTGATTTTAGTCCCAAAATCAATGAATTACTATATGAATTACATTTTCATTTGCTCAATTTATCTTATATTCTTCTCAATGATATAAAGAAATTGGAATTAAAATACCAAAATAATTTTTAAACTAAAATTGCAAAAATATTTTGACGGAAAACTTGTTGATGGGACAAAAATGCAAGTATGAAACTAAAAGTAAATCTTTGGGACTAAAATGAAACGAGACCGTGTCCTGTGAGATCGAAAATGCAATTTACTCTTTTTCAATTGACCATATCTCATGATATGTTTCTACATTTCACTTGCCATTTTATTCATTATTTTTCGACAGTATTAATTTCTTGTGCTTTAATGCAATATAATTTGTATTGCAATTTTTAAAAGTAATATTGCCTATATTCAGCTAGGATATATAGTAAATTTCAGAATTTTCTTATAAAAAAAATATTCCCTCTTAACCAATTACTTATGAACTGAATCTGAAAAATAATAACTAAAATCCTAAATGGATATAATCAACTGTATAATAACTATAAAATTAATCTAAACATGCAAAAGTATTTAAAATTCATGATAAAATATGAATGAACACGAAAATATAAAATAAGATTCGGACCAATAATCTTTATGCAAATTAAGGTGAAGCACAGCACATGAGGATATTTATGAGGAGTAAATAAAATCAAATCATGGGTGAAAAAAAAAGAAGAAAAAAGAAAGTGAAAGTTAAATGCATGCTACGTATTCTCTCCATCAACACAATAAAGCTCGTCTCCGCCATGGACCCCCACCTCACGCCCATTTTATTTTAAATTATTTATTTTGCTTTTTATATTTTATTTTTGTATTTCTTTTTACTGCATAAACTGATATATAGGAAATGACTTTTCCATTTGATATTAATGATACTCGATCCCTTCTATTTTTTTTTATTTCATATTAAATATATTTAAAATCAATAAATTTAATAATGGAGCATGAGACATGGCACGGGATAGATAGATAATGATGATCTCATCGTAAAAGATTTGATCCCTATATTTTTCAAGGCTGATTTCTTGTTAAATTTTTGTGTTTTTATGTTGCACATCGAATTTTTATTATGTTTTAGTTTTTTTAAATTTAATTTTGTATCATTTAGTTTCACGTATATTATGTGAGTATAGATCTAATTAAGATATATATATATAATTATTTTTACATATATTATTGTAAAATAATTAATTTTTATAGTAAATAATTATTAAAAATTGAAAAAAGTAATGGAGAAAAATAACATAATATCCACAAAACTAAATTAAAATATAAAGATTTACAATAAAAATATTTACTAAAATATAATAAAATTCAACACTTAAAATTAAATTTAACACAAAGATGTTAAGGGATCAACATCACCACATCTTTTTGCCAAACCAAATCGTTTCATCTCATGCAAAACAAAAATAGAAAACATATGCACACGCGAGATAAATTAATCAGTGAATTAACAAAGATATATATATGGTCAAATGTTAAAAAAATAGAAAGAAAATTAAGTGTAACGTAAGTTTCAAAATTTTGGGGAAAAGATACACCAACTCTCATGTGCCTATTGTCACAAATTTCGACAATCTGCGTGCAAAGTCAATGAAGAAGATTTCATTACATTATCATTAAGGACATCATTGTTTTTTTCTTTTTTGGGACCCGAAAATTGGAAATGATTTTCAACTTTTTAATTGAGATAAGACACCATAAGAAAACAAACATAAATAATGCATGCCCATGTATACATCTATCTTGATGTTCACTCGTGCTTGTGTTTATATTAGGTGCATAAAATTTCAAACAATCTTGTCCAGAGGTGAAAGCAAAAATTAACAGTTACGGTTTCCGTCTGAATATTTTATTAAAAACTTGTGAATGCTCGAATTGTAAGATTATAGCTGCAACTTTCGTATAGAGCTCCTCATCATATATTTTTATCAAAGAGATTCAATCGATCGTGGAGTCGTTTAATGCCGTGGGCCCATATGCATCCATCCCTAATTTTGTCCAAATATTAATTTCTAACAACTAATTTTACACCCACATGGTATGCTGCCGATATCACACCCTGTGATTTCAAATTATAATAACAGAACCACTATATTTTTCAGTGATTCTTTTGGGCATCTATTGCGTAACATTGATACTTCGTTGATTGTGTAGGTACATGTGTGCGCGCTTGAATTTAATTTTTTCCTAAATATGTCACAAAAATTACTAAACTTTATGTCACAAATATATATAATTTTTAATAAAAATAAAGAAGATAATATATGAACGGTCCCTTCAAATTATTCAGATAAGAAAAGAAGTTGAGAATCATATACCTGAAATAAATTCAGAATTGAATATTGGATGACAGCAGATAAATTGCACTTCTGTTCCGCGTAATTTTTCCTTCGAAAAAAAAAATGAATCAACATCGAGCAGCTCCAAAATAGGTCGATAATTAGTCTTAGTGTGACAAAAATACAAAATTCTAACCATTAATTTGAAAAATTTTGTACACACACATAAATTTTTTCCTTCTTTTATTTCAAACTATGAAGCTTGTAATCGATCAGTACGCTATAAAATCAAGAAAACAAAAACACTCTAAATTCTCGGTTACACATTGTATTATATTACTTGGATTATTGATAATTATATTAATCAAGATAGACTAATTATGATATAATATTTCTTTTTTCTTTACTAGAAACATGATTTATCTTTATTAATTTATACACTTATCAATAATTCAAGCAATATGATATAATGTATAATACTAAGTGTAATAGGGAACCGGACCGTAAAAAAAAAGGATAAGCGGGGAGGGGGACAGCTACACACAAATGTTTGCAATATTAAAATATTACGAGAAGAATCCAAAAAAGACTGTTAATTTGTTCTCACGCAAATCCCTCTATCTGATCTCATCAATCATCATCCACAATCTCATAAATAAATAAATCATGAATAAATCATACTATCAATAAAAAATAAATAAAATTTGCAAACCTAAACCACGTCGCTTTTTATGAATCGAGAAGAATAGTAAGTTGTCCCAAGATTTATGTGAGTGCTACTTTCACTAAAGTAATAAAGCAACCCCAAATTTCCTAAAAAAAAAAAGAAAATAATAATAATAAATAAAGCAACCCAAGATGAAAAATATAACCTAAACTTTTCCCCACTTCAAATCCGGTAGCATTAGCTGCAGTCAAGACTATCCTTTTCTTTTTCATTATAATTAATTATATATTAATTTTTTTCAACTTTTTATATAAAAAATAGACATGCAATTAATCAAACTTTACCGATATATAAAGGCTAAACATTAGGGAAATTTAATTCAGTTCCAGAAATGTAAAGACAAATTGTCGTGATAATGATTAATGACTATTGATCTACCCTATAATTATGCCACTTTTTCTTTCTCCTTGAATAATCTTTCATACCTCTCAAAAAAAAAAAAATCTTTCATATTCAAAATCTCAACTGTTTTGCTCCTTAATGAGACAAATTAAGGCCATATAATTAGTGATTAGTATGTGTAATCATAATCATATGCTATTGTTGGTGGTCCAAATTTGATTTTTCTCATTTGCCCAAAATGTCAATGGAGGTTTAAAATCTCAAGATTTACTACATGTCTATTGTCTATTGATGGTTTAAAAAAATTAAAAATTATTGCATCTGCTTTTGGAAAAGGATCATTATGACAAAAACTTACGTTAAACTGTTTAAGCGATTTAGGCGAATATAAATGGTTCATGTCTACCAACCTAAATCCATATCCATCTTGGATTCTCAATCCAAATCCAAATTCTCCCTAAGTTCTAAATTCAAACCCGCCTAAATAATTTAGGTGGTTTAACGGGAGACCTTCCCATTCATTCTTGATGCATCCTCGGGAAAATCCCAAGTTGCATGTGGAGAAAATAGACCTAGCGAGAGAGACTATGAGTTAGGAGATTAGAGTCTATTATAATTTAAAGACCAATTTTATATTTTAATTTCTTATATAAGTTTGGATTGGACATTTTTATTAAAATGAATTGGGCTTTTAAGCCTTTTAAAAATCCATTTAAACTCATTTAAGCACAAAATATATTTAATTGACTTTTTTATGCTGTATCTATCAATTTAAGATTTGGAAAATACCGAACCTAATCTATTATTAGACTAGACCGAAACCAATATGTATTATCATATATATTTATTTTAAGTTGGGGAATATAAAAATAATGATTTGAACCCTATATCTCTCTCGTCTTTTCATACGAAAGTCTACTACGTAATTTGTTCCTCGAGAACACCCCCTCTTAAATTATAATCCGCACATTTTCCCCACTTTCTGGTTATGTAAACCTTACCCCTGTGAAACAAGCATGATGAGAACCGAAAGAGAGAGGTCTCACTTTATAGAGAAATGGGAAACAATAAATTGAATAAAAATAGAAGTAATTGAATAAAAAATGAAGAAGTTTGTTTAGAAATATATTCATGTCGTGTCAAGGATTGGTGGGGGCACAGAGAAAAGGGGTTATCTTCTGAACTGTACCTTTGTTTTTGTGATCTTTTAGAAAGAATTATTATTAGCTATTGCATGTCGTTTTCCCATGTTCCCCACCATTGCTTTCTATATTTTTTTTTATAAAAAATAATAATCATAAAATATCACACACAAAATAATTCAATGGAGAACTCTAAGCCACTGATGCACCAAACACGGCCCACCTCAGTGGCATAGAATTTCCCTTCATAAAGTATACATGGTATGGAGGCACCACACGTCGATCGATGTCGGGTTTAGAACCCTAATATAGAACACCATACTATCCACGTTAATGCATGAGCATGTGTATATTAAAAACCAGTGCCATAACAAAACATAAACAATTAAAAAAAAAGGGATAAATCTCATTTTCCTGCAATATATTATCATCACCTTGACAGCAACTTTAACAGTCAAAGGAATGTAGCTTTCACTTGCATGGAGTGACTGGCTTATTGGAATCACTTTTCTTTCATGTTTAATATTCCATTCTCATTCATCACCTCTTTCCCATTGATTAAACCGTACAATATTATAATAAATTTTACTATAATGTCTCCACTATAACTCGAACTCATGATCAAGTGAATATAGAAAAGGCACTTAACCACTTTCTCACTCTCTCTACTTCCGCTCTTGCCTTCGATCCTATTTCAACAATCATTTTCTATCTACAATTTTCCCAGTCAAGATGCGTAGTCAAAACTCAGTTTGATGTAAGTAGAGTAATCTTTGAGGAGATCTCCTATTAGACTGTCTAAATGATTTAAACGGGTTAACCTATTCATTTGACCCAACCTACCCTATTTTTCTGGGTTTGGGTTATAAAAGCAGATTATTTAGATCCGTCTAAATTATTTAAGCGGTCTAATACAAGTTTCTGTCATAATCTTTTGCCGAAAAGACGGCTAGTAAACTTTGGATCGGGCTCTTAGTAGGTATTAGCATTCCGTTCGACATCGTCCTCGATTATTGTTGTCACAGGTGCAATGGTTCTCTTATCGAAATGAAACAGGCATGAATGGAACAATAGATCATGACAATGCACAAAACTTGAGCAGGTTTTTGGAAGAATCTTATAACTACTCAGGAATAAGGACATGAAGGAAAATACAAAGTAATTGAAGCCTTTTCTCTCTGGATTCTTTTCTGAAACTAGCGCTTGGTTTAAGTGTCGGGAATCACTATGGGTATGAGAATAAAACCCACCAAATTAAAAGTTTTTGGTTGATTCCCAAATATCTGGGAATCAATTCCCAAAAATTCATTCCAAAATCACCAACCAAACAACAAAGCTTAGGTTTCATTCCATTCCCTCGTTCCAAACCCACCAACCAACAATTATCCAAATCTATATGAAGTAGTTTTCATCCAAATCCATCACTTCAAAAATCTCCAAAAATCAAGGGACCCTCAGGAATTATCCAAATCTACATGAAGTAGTTTTCATCATCTCATTTATCAAAAAATGACAGGGAAATATGAAACGTATACTCACTTGGCTTATTTAATTGTACCTTACTTGAGCCGTAAGGACTTCCTAATTCCGGAATGGATTAGACCGAGCGACCCTCCTATCCAGCAGACCAGGAAGAACGAGATGGCATCGCTGTGATGTCGGACAGTTCAAGGAAGAAACTGAAGTAGTATCTCCTGCAAGAAGTACAAAGATGCAAGAAACTGGAGTAGTTCAACATGTTACAGGATATAAACAAATGAATTTAACAGTTTCATAAGATAACATGTTACATGATTATTTCCTTCATCGAGTCAATATTTTTCGAGAGTTAGAATTGGGGACAGACACATATGTAATTGTTAGAATATTTTCAGTCATGATCGGTAAATTTTCTAATGTGGCTACGCCATGCTGGATGAACAAGCTAGAACTATAATAGCCACCTTTCCGTACATTGAAAATCTTGCCCGAGCATGCTCAAATTAGTCGAAAACATCCTTCTTGTCTAGGCCAGGATTCAATATACACAAGCAAAGCATATTGAGACAGCAGAAGAGAAAATTACACTAAGATTACTGAAAAGAAAAAGTTGATCCCAAATTAAGTACCGAAAGACATGGCGCGCGAAGAATATTTGTGAAAGCGAATATTTAAGATTCTGAAACTCGAAGTTATTGACATCAAATATTGTTACGCTCATGGAGGATTCTAAGGTTGATAAACAATGAAATTTCTTCCAGGAATACTCTCTCCACAAACACCATCAATATTCTTTATCTGTATACATTGGTGCATTTCTTTTTCTAGTCCATAATGCAATCACTGGAACTAAACAAGATACTGATAAACCATTGCAGGTATACAATAGTCGTACAAGACAAATAAAGGATCAGGAAGTTTATTGAACGCCCGACGTGCAATGGGAGGATCAGGTCTACCACATTAGAAGAAGGAGCATTTCAGCGAACACGTAGATCACAGAAAGATTGATCACAATACCAGATCGCATTAGGATTCGATTTATTTTATGTTTCTAAGTCGTCTCTACCGAGGACTAGATTTATTTTCAAGTCATAAAAACAGAGAGATTTACAGAATTAGATGGATAGGAATTTTTAAGATTGTGTTTTTGACAGACGGTCGGATTTATATATTGAAGTTTCTCTTTTGCGTTCATCGAACTCTCGTTCTCTAATAGATACTCGTGACAAAGGAAGAAAGGCAACAAATATGAAAGAAATGTGTCTCTATAGATCCATAGTTAAATGCAGACAATGAGAATAAATGAGCTGGAGGAAGAAGCATGAAGACATGCATGAGCATCAAAACTGCCATGAAACGTAATTTTCAACTCACCATTAACCTGGAAAAGCCAAATTTAACGGCATATACCAACTCTGCATATATATATAGATCCTCCTTGCCCGACTTTCTAAAATATTTTGAATTATGTTGGCATACCCAACTTACTTTTGACCAAAGAAAGAAGTTCCTGAAAGAGGACATCAAAATAACTGGTAGTTAAGGCTAAATTTATTGTTTCTTTCAAGTAATTTATGTGACTTGTAGATTGAATATTGCAGACGACATGACTCGATTATCTTATTCCTTATTGAGTCAGTTACTTCCTTCACCGAGTCGTATTCTCTGTCCTATTTATGGGAGTCATTAGTCTTAGTCTGAAGCTACATGGAATGTTCCTAAAAGAAGTAATCCCAACTCACTACTAATACGTTATGAATACGATACAAGACAATCAAGTCAGATGGCCAAACCTTCTCGACGGAAGATGAGTTTTTGGCAGATAAAGCCACTCTTCTGAGCAGCTTGACATTAGGTGGAACAGCCACATATTCTGCCATTTATGAGGTGTCTTACAAGCAATCAGCACATCCTTTTTCGGCTAATCGACGCCATCGGAAATACTCGATTTGCTGAATGTTGCAAATCAGTACCTAAAGAAAACAAGTGTTCAGCTTTCAGCAAATTGCATACACATTAAAGACCTCATTGCAGATTGAATTTATTACACAAAGCTACGTATCTGAATAAACCAGAGACCCCCATTTCACAGTTTGCTTGGGTTAACATGGGATAAAAGAAATAGCTCATTCGTACCCACTACATATAGCTTATGGCTTAACAGAAAGCCACACAAATATTCTAAAAATGCAGAACACAAACAAATTCAAATCATGTAGCTTATAACATAAAGAAAATCCCGCTAATCAGTCATAAAAGCAATGTGCTAGTGGTGACATTTGGTTTGTGGGTTTCGGAATAAAGGAATGGGATGATACCGAAATACATTGTTTGGTTGATGATTTTGGAATAGTGATATTCGGGATTCACTCGAACCCAATTAGTATGGCGGGTTTCATTCACAAACCAATATTCATTCCCCCAACTAACATACGCATAATACCATAATACCCATGGGTGATTCCCGAAAACTAGACCAAAAGCCAACTCAATTTATTCACCCCTATTAAATGGCTATTGGATTCCACATTCGCCCTCATGTAAAGGTGGAGATCTCACCATTATGACTACGTCTAAGCCTCCTCAATCTTCAATCAACGTGGGACACATTTACAAAGACGTTTGGTTGGTGGGCTTCGGAACGAGGGAATTGAATGATACCCATTGATAGTTTCGTAATGAATTTTTTGAATGATCACCATATATTGGGAATCATCCAAACCCATGTGTTTCATTCTCATACCCATATCCATTCTCTCCCCTATCAAATTCATACTCGTAATGATTCCCAACAGTTAAACCAAACGCAATCAACGTGGACACATTTTACAACCCCCAATCCACTTTCCGAATCAAACATAGCCACTGCACTGATAATGTTGCTCCAATGGATCTACCAAAAGAGCCAGAAAACAAAAACTTACGTAAAAAACCAGATCAGCAGCATTACTAGAGAAACTTAGCTCATTCAAATCCCAAATTCGTTCATATGAAAAATTATAGCAATTATCATGATAATGATATCAGCTTTCATGAATTCCAAGTCACTAATGGTACTGGATTTGTGTGATAACTGAAAGTCAGCAAGAATTACCATACACGAGAATTTGACCCGTTAACCAAGAACTCAAGATATCCCTATAATGAAGAGAAACCGTGAGAATAAGCGGGAGAATAAATGTTTTGGGCAAACATTGGAGTGGTGGAGAATAAGATTGAGAATGTCCAAACCGAATTTTCCTAGCGAAACTTTCGTAAGAGGAGGTCTTCGGTTAGACTGCTTAAATTGTTTAGGCGGATTTGAGTTTAAAATCTAAGTGAATATGTGTTTGGATTTAGAATCCAGAGCGAGTATGAATTTGAATTTGTAGAAATGAACTATAGCCTAAATTGTTTAGGCAGTTTAACGCAAGTTTTTGCCCTTCCGTAATCTAATTCTACCTCGCCCGAAAAACGAAAGAAGTGATGAAATTGAATTAGCTGGTCAATGTGGATATTTTATCGTGACCTGAGTCTATACTGCATAATTTGATACTGTCAAACACCTTCAACCACGTATACATGAGAGAATCTGATATTGTCAATGTGACCTTCAAAGAATTTTCCATTATCCGAGTAATTTCTAATGGAATGGGTACTACTCACACAACACGCATGAGGAGCGTGTGTCGCACATGCAGGCTCGCTGTGTTTGTGTTTTGGGCCGACACTATCCATTCAAGCACACAAGGCTTTTCCTTGTCGCCAGATGTTTGGTAATACGAACGATAACATTGTATTTAATCGCAATTGGAGATTTTATATTAAGCAATGATGTTATTAAATGTGTTGTAATGTATTGACTACGAGTGCTACCCACTCAAACACACAAAAAAAATACCCTTATTGTCGAATATATGGCAATATTAACAATAACGTGTGTTGAATACGCGATCGGAGGTCCTTTATTACACAATTGTGTTATGCAGTTTGTTGCAATATCCATCGAAGTACACACAAGAATTTCCCTTGTTGTCGTATACATTATAATACGAATAATTGTAATATGAATGACAACACATGTTAAATCATAATTGATGCCCATTTTTTTTTTAACTTAAGTGCAATATTAAATAAACTTACGTGGATATCCCCACATAGACCTGAACCTGTGATCTTTAAGGTCACGGGAAATGTGCTTACCACTGTACCCTGAGGTGGTAGACAAAATTGATGTTTTTTTTTAATTTGAGTACAATATTAAAGAAATCCCTTCCTGATGTCTCCACAGACTCCACATAGACTCGAACTCAAGACTTTCAAGGTCATAAGAAATGTGCTTATTACTGCACTCCCAATGTGGTAGACCATAATTGATGCCTCTTATTATACAATGATGCCATTCATTGTGTTGTGATGTGTCAATTATTGACATGTGCACTCGTTTATAGAGATTGATCACATCTCAATCAATAAAATTGATTGATCTATATTTATTAGCATACGTATCGATAATTCGATTAATATAACACAATGTTTAATTCTATTTATTTTGATTTTGACTGAACTAGTCATTATTCTTGAATTCGCAAATGGTTGGACCAATTAAAATTAAATAACAACTTCACTTCGATTGCGACTCTTCGTCGACATAATACTTTAAAATTAATATGTTTGTTTATGGTATAAACTCCAATCTGCATCAATGAAAACAAACAAGAAAAATAAGTACAACTCGGTCAAAGCAACTATCTTATATACGATCTTTGTGAAATATTCTACTAATAAGAAAAATAATTATAATTTCTTTTGCTGAAAAATGTAAATATAATTTATTTTGACATCTAAAGCAATAAACATAAGAAAATTGGATTTATCGAACGAGCAACCATAGAAAGAGGGAGAAATTTTGGAAATAAGATATTGGGCTCCAACTATAGTACATGATTATTTTTAAATTAAAATTACAAAATAATCAAATTTTAATAGTTAACAATTAACAAAAATTAAAAAAAATTATATAGCGCAATTTGAAGCTAATAAAATCATATAATGTTATTGAAACTAAACTAAAATATATAGAATCGAAAATGAAAATAATAGAAACTTGACGTGTAACACTAAATATAACATAAAAGTATAATAGAGAACCACATTCCCATTAATGAAAGCAAAAAGGGTCGAGCAATTAGCGTACGTGGAGTTAGTATAATTTATAATTTTACCCTTCAAAATTATTACATAATATATAATTGCCCATAATACAATATAGGAGAATTATTAAATTTAGGACCTGAAAGATTAATTATCAATTCAGAACCTGAAAGATCATCAAAATTCTCGATTTATGACCCAAAAAGTTCGCAAGATTCTCGGTTCAGGACCTCCATACTTAACAGTATTAGTAAGTCAAACAATGAAAGATGATGTGACTATTATGTACTATGAAGAAACGACTGTAATTGAATTGAAGAGAC
>AYJT01105899.1:0-10443 GCA_001278415.1 Ocimum tenuiflorum
GTGGGAATTTGCTGTTGTGGAACATGTTGCGAGTTTTATCTTGTGGCTTCATATTTTTTTGAATTTTATATGTTTAGAATATGGGATGGGGGAGAGGGATGATTGGCTGCATGTAATTTTGTAGCATTAAAAAATGGAAGAAGATAGATAGAACAAACAAGTAGCGGAGCGGGGTGGGTTATGGGTATAGACTAGAGAGAGATGGAAAGTACGTGATTCTGAACAAGGATAGATAGTGTTGGACTTTTTACATTTCACTCTTCTTATTATTATTATTATATTATTTGTCTTCCCCTTTTTGGTGGATACTCATTAAATGTTTCTACTTTCTTTTCTGTGTCCACATTTGTCTTCCATCACCTTCTTCAAAGGACTTCCCTTTCTATCTATCGTTTAATTACTTTTCCTACTTTAATATCCTTTGGTATTCAATTTCTACCTCTATTCATCTTAAATCAAATCTTCTACTTACTTTTACATGTTAGTAGGATAGTGAATACATAAGAATATAGAGATTGATAATACTTTAACAGAATCATAATATTTTTGTATTGATTTCTTGTAATAATTAATAGACTTCAATTCACAAAATCGATAGTATTTGAAAAATATATAAAATAGTGAGGAAATAATATGTTGATTAGAATATTCTTTTGAGTTTGATATTAATATGTTCGATATGCTAGTTACTATATTTTGAATTTGAGTTTTGTGTTAACAGTTGAAGATGGTCTAAACACCATGCGCAAATAAATTTACAATGTAAAAGAATAATGAGTAAGAACTAAATTCAGTGAAAATAAATATTCAACTTCCTCCTTTTTGTTCTAATTAAGGGGGTTGGGACTTGGAATATTTGAAGCATTGGCTGTGAAAGGAAGGGTGCCCTTGCGGTGTAAAAATTCCAATGTTTACAACTATATTAATTATAAAGTTGAAAATTGTTCAGCAATATATCTAAGTTGATGAATTAATAAACTCAAATGTATTTTGAAGTGCTACTTGTTTTATTATTGGAAAATATAATATTTGATGACGAATCACTACAACTATCGTACCAAGTATGCCCATAGTAAGTTTTAATGGAGGTTTTTGTCTGCATATTAATTTCGGTGGAAAACTTCGAACCCAAGGCTCCCACTTGTTTGTTTGTAAAGAAAATCAAAGGGGGTGGCTGGGATATCCAAACACTTGGTTTTCTTTTTGTCTTGTCAATTTACGTGATTGAATGTTAATCTTCTTTCTTTTTTTTTTTTGTGGAAAGAAATTGATCACTATTCAAAAATCAACTCAATCCCTCTTTGACTACTTTGACTAGAGACAGTTGCGTTAGCACCGCTACCCTAATCCCTCTTTTGTTGTCGTCTTGTTGATTATAATTTTTATAAATTTATCGGTATATGTAGCTCAAGAAGTTGATTCCTTTTTTGTTTTTTCTTTCGGCCGTTACAATTTACAACAGCAAGAGGTGGAGAAGAAAGTTTTCTTTTTCTTCTTTTAGTGTAAAAAAATCTCAACTTGGGTTTCATTAATAATTTGTAATACTTTCAATCTGTTTCATTATTGATGGGGAGTCTTCCTTGCTTAAAAATAAGGTTTATTGCGCATGAAAATTACATATTCCATTCCACGCCCTATTTGTACTTGTACCCTTGGGAAACTTGTGGATTGAAGGATCCACACGTTTTTATTGTCCTTTCTAGAGTATGATTATGTTTTATTTTATAGTTTTTTCTTTTCTTGAGTCGTGCTATGAATTCTAGAATTCAGAAACTATAGCGGATTTTGTATTATTTTAATTAATTCTCTCGTTGGCTCAACATTTTCCTCTAGATAATGATAACAATGATGTAATATACGTTGCATTACATGCTTAAGTATTCGTTATTCAGTCTCTATTATAAGTTAAAGAATACACAATGCTTCTACTTCATTATAATTGGAACGTATATTTTCTATTTGCATGTCAAGAAAACAGTTAGCCTTAAGAGGCTATATACATTGAGGTGAAAAATATCAATATGTATGTGGGTTTCACAACCTAAAAATTATGATAAAATGCACCTAATTCCCTTATATTATTAAACTTTAAGGTCACGAGAAATATGCTTTCCACTGCACTCCGTATTGGTAAACCTTTGTAATACCTTTTTAGTTAAATGGAGAGAGAGACTACGTACATATTTTCTTCAATACACAAAGGAATTCGGTGCAATTTTTTTAAAAAAGGAAGGAGTTTGACGCATGATTTGATAACACTGATAAATGTATACTTTTACCCTAAAATTATTGGGAAGATCATAAGCATAACTAGAGTAGATGATACGCAATAGCAATACAAAATGTAAAATAAAAATAGTTCTTTTGTGTATAATAATTATGTAAAATGTACTCTAAGGAGCAACTCTTGTTGTAAAAGGAAAGCGTGGCATGGATGCTTTTTTATGTGTCTTCTTACGGTCAAAAAGTCACACGTGACGCGTGACCTCATATACTATCATTACTGCGTTGCTTCTTCAGTCAACTTCCAATTAAGTTTATATATGGATTAATCATTTGGTCATTAATATATCTTATTATGAGTGCTTACAGACAATATGGTATTTATGCATGTAATTCTTGAATCATAATCCAAATTTAAAAGATAGTTCAGTTGTAAATTTAAATTTTAAAGGTGGAATGTTGATTTACAACAGACTTTCATACTTGCACATAAAATAATTAGAACATTGCACGATCACACTATACAATTCAATTCAGTGTAATCGACTACCAACACATATATACAATAATCCATAATTGATTATTTTCTTGAATGCAATATAACACGATTATGTAAAGATTTTGGATTAAAATCTTGAAAATTTTGGGTACTAGATTAAAATTTTTAATCTGGGCAATTTATCTTTGGCATATATCGATCAAAAACTAAACTATTTTTAAGTGTTGGATCGATAAATCTTATAATCATAATTAATTATTTTGCAGTTATAATTAATTGATACCCCACTTAGATAGACTTGTCAATTTTCAACATAATCGGTTTGAATCTTATTTTCACATCAACAAAATTTGGTAGGTTAAGTTATTATAGACCCATACCAAATTTCCCGGATAGAGTCAAAGTCGGTACACATTTATTGTTGAAATTGAGCATTCAAAAGTTTCCAACCTTTGAATTTATGGATTTCATATGGCAAATTGTTTTTCTTTTTTGAATTTGCTTGAATACTGCATATAGATTTAAGGGCCAGATTAATTTAAAGATTAGGTTTGATCAAATTATGATAATTGATCACCTCCTAGAAATTCTTTCGGCTCCGAATAAATGTCTAGACTTGAAAAATAATTATCAATTAAATATAATTAAAATTAAATTGAAATTTCACAGTTTATATCAATTGATTGGGGTGAAATGGGAAAAAAGGAATAAAACGAAATTTATAGTTTATTTGGAATATTTGTTTTTTTTTTATATATTTAACTGATGCAGTATTTACAACTGATGTCGAAAAAATTCAGGGATAATTTTGATTATGATGAATCTCGCATGCAAATTTTGGAATATATTTGACCAAAATGTTGTCTGTGACAAATTAATTCTTTTCTAGTTTTAAATCATCATTTAACAAAATTTAGCTGTATTTTGCTTTATGTTTGCACGTATATCTCTTCTATAACTTTCTCAAAAAAAATCTGATTGATCATGTGTGGCTAGTTTTTTCCAAATCGACTCCATTCGGGATGTCAAATGGGCCTACGTATTGGGCTTCGAACTATCATGTCGGTCGCAAGCTATTCCACCAACTTCAATTCAAGCCGAAAATTCTTAATTATAACTTTTCAATTTTCGAGCTAGTCAATCAGGCAAGAAAACTTACGAATTTATTTTTGTAAAATTTAATTTAATTTTTTTTTTGGCTCTTGTATATGTCACCATCTTACACATTCAAATAATTGTTATCTCAATATGAAAATTTTAAACTAAGTTTTATCATTGAGAGTCACCTTCCACAGACAACATTCAATTGTCAACAACCAAAATTAGTAGATCAACTGATAAAAGATTGAGCGAGATATATGCGATTCTAGTTACAATTAAGGAGAATTATCGATTTAGATATTGGAAGATATTTATTTATCGATCCAGGATCCGAAAAATCCTTAATGACTGCAATTGAATTGACGAAGTTAGTAAACCATCAACTAAAAATGATGTGGTTGTTACTTATTATTTTGAACAACGACTGCAATTGAATTGACGAGATAAAAAGTAAAAAACTTGTAAAAGAAACTAGGTACTGTAAAAAAAAAAAAAAAAAAAGAGAAAGACAACGACTACAATTTTATGAACTTGTGAGAGAATTATGGTAGCAATTTTACAAATTTGATATTGATTTTTTAATTTAATTTAATTGTGGGAGTGACGTGGATACATAACGACCACATCATCTTTCGTTGGATCGTTTACTAACACCGTTCATTATGAAAGGCCCTGAATCGAAAAACTTACATTCTTTCAGGTCTTGAATAAAAAATCTTGCAATCTGTAGGGTCCTGGATCGACAATCAATCTTTTGGATCCTGGATTGATAAATAAATCATGTTTTGGGTTCTAAATCAATAATTCTTCTAAAATTAAAGTATGTTCATAAAAAATGTATTCAATTTTGTAGATTGGAATACCAAAATTATGCATATATTTTTTAGTTGCGGCTTCAACAATGATCTAGACATTTCAGAATATAATAGAAATTACGAAACCCAATATAAGGTTGTAAAACTTTATACAATGCCGAACATTGTAGCTGAGTGTCCACAAATGAGTATGTAATTATAAAAGGATCATTGCTCATTTCCAGTCATCCATCCACATTATGGATTTTAAAAAACATTCAATTATTATACTGAAAATGATATGTAATTCATCCCAATCCGTTAACTAGTTTAATTAATTTTTAAGTGATTTAAATTTTTTAATTTTTCTTTTCAATCTTTTTCAACAAAATAACAAAGGATTAAATCAACGATGCATGTTGATCATTCCAAGTTTTCAAAATTCTATATAAGAACTTGGTATCATCAACCAACATAAAATATTCATCTGCAATTGAAACTCAAGAAATGACAATTCAACTGATCACTTTACCTTATACATCGTATCTTTTTAAGATGAAACGAGACTCTGGTGACTTTATTTTTGGTACTCATGCTACTTTTGAAATTAAGAACAAAAGATAGATTATAGGATTCACCGTCAGAATCATATCCTGACAACACAATATTGCTAGGTTCATTTTTTTCGGATAGGTCTTCAATTTTGTGGGATTCAATCTCAAATGGAATGGTAAAATTGGTTAATACATCCGAAAAGTGGAGTTTAATCACAACATTGTTTGAAATCCTGGCGGCCTCCTCTAATATGTCTTGTCATTTTACAAGCTTCTCTTATATTTGCCAAGCCAATGCTAGGTGTCTTGCAACTTCCAACACTTCGTAGGGCAGCATCACCTACTAAAACTTGGTGGAATGAGTTTGTTTGCCGAGAAAGTATGCACCTCTGTCTCCAAATATAACAATTTATGAGACCATATACAACCATTAACACTCTTACTTCGTCAGTGTATTTTTTCATGTGTAGCCGCTTAAAATTTACATGACAGAAAATTAATTTGCTTCTTGAATTTATATGTGGAAAATTCATTTGCCTTGAATTTTATGTACATACAAGTTTTTCCCTAGACTTGTTCGTAGACAATTTGTCTTGCAAATAAACGCGTTCTAATATTTTAGATAGTTTATACTCACGTTATGTAGTTCTCAAGTTGAATTTGTTAAACGGTTTCTACTCGTGTCAAAGCCGTTCTTAGATCTGAATTAAGATTTTTTTAAAAAGAATTTGAATTCGAATTTTAAATAAGCTTAAAATTAATAAAGTCATTTACGTATATTACCTCGTCAAAGCCCAATGGATATTTGGGTTTCCAGCCGAAAAAGGACTGCAGTTCTCCAAATATTAGAGTCGACGTACATGATCAAATTGAGAGTCTCTGCGGCCTAGCCCATCCTCAATTGGGTAAATATTATTCACAACCCCCCATATAGCCTCCAAATCTATTAAACTATTTTAACCCTACTTAATAATATTAAAAAAATATATCACTCACCTAACAAAAAACAACACAGTGTAGGAGAGGTCTTACAGCCCCAGACCTCCCATAGAATTACATTATAATCACGATGGGTTTGTTGTTGCATGGCAATTGGCATGCACTCTGACAAATTTTACCTGTATTCATAATAAACAATTGCTCATCCAATAGTATAAAATACTTACAGAAAATTGCAGAACATATAAAAAAGCCATTAATTTTTCCTTTATAATCTTGATCAGTTACAGGTACGGTGAAAATCAAAGCATGATTTATTTTCTCTTTTCGAGAAATAACAACTTCTAACTGGTGTAAATGAAGAGGAATAACAAACAATTTATTTTCAAGAAAATCCAATCAATTAACAACAAATTTAGTATGGTTATTGTGGATTCAATAAAAGCTATATTTTTATGTCTGCACAACAAGATTTTTTCTTATAATCCTACAAAATGTGTTCATGAATGCACTGCTTTTGCTTTTCAGAATTTGGAGAACGTGTTAGATCGGAGAGGTCGCAATCTGTCCTTTGATTCGTGTGCTTTTTTTTCCAGGGAAAGCCTTGGTTTTCTTTGATGACTGATAAACTTGCCAATCTTCTTATTTGGAGAAAACGATGAAGGTTTTCATGGGGAGTCTATACATGCCCATTTGGGTAATCATTTCGGAGTTTGCAACTTCCTTCACAAGCAACAATGGCGTAGACAAGGCAAAATCAGACTTTTTTGTTATTTGTTTTTTTTTTTTCTTTTGATTGGGCGTCTCAGATTTCGACACACGACATCTGGTGCTTCTTATTTGCTTGATCTTATCCGAATTGGCTCTGCTCTCATGCGAATCTTCTTCGAATTGGTTTCTACCCTATAATTATTTTCTAAGTACTAATTAAAGTAATGGAATTGAATAAAACTAAAATTCCAGGAAAAAAAATATGACCAACTCAAAGTTGAACGTTTCTTTCTTGAGCGACTGAGCTTGGATAGAGTGGATGATTAAGGAGTAACATCATGACAGAATATGAATTTGCCTCAACTATATTTTTAAAATTTTATAAAATGAATGAATTTCCGTTTGCTGACTTGACTATCTGAAATATTTATAAGGGCAATAAAAGGATAAAATTACTTTATTCAAAAGAAGGAATGTTCAGTGATTAGCACCAAATTTTGATACATAATGTAGTTTTTGTAATTTTTTTACACTACCACCGTAATCTCGAACTCTTTATTTGATTGTCAAATGCAAGATCAGTTTATTCACATATCATCATTTCTGAGATTCCATCGTTATATTTTTGACTAATTGAGATAGCATTATTAAATTCTTAGTTCCTAAATTGTAAAGCTAACACTAATCATGTCTTTGAATCAAACTCCGTACAGTTAATATCCTAAATATGGATGGGCTAACCTAATTACATGGCAGGGTACTAAAAAATTATTTGTATTTCTATATGATTTTTTTCGTGGAATTTTTCTATATGAAACATAACGAAACATTCCTAAAAATTATTTATGATTCCACTACTGCCTAATTATGAAATGTTTTTGGATTTACCCTAAATATGGAAACCCTACGTGATGCCAAAATAGGAAATTTATAGATGGCATATATACAGTTCGATCACTCCACGATTACATATATTACGAGTCAAAACATTTTAGATTGAGCTCTTCAAAACATACATACAAATAATTATTGTATATTGCAGTAGAAGTGTTGTGTTTAAAGCCTCTTCTTGATCCTCAATTATTATATACACATAAACAATCAAATCATAGATGTAATACCTTAAAACCTCACCATTCAGAGGAATGCTTAGTATTTATCTGCTTTTGAGTATACTACGCACTACGGATCTCGTATGAAAATCATGAAAAAAACTTTAGAATTTTTCCAGGTAAATATCGTATAAGACGGGAGGAAATTTAGATGACATTTCTTATTTAAAATAAACAAGAATTATATACATCTTACCAAATTTGTGAAATTATTGATCGATTAAAAAGTTGATTGACATTCGGATTTTATAATATTTATGTGAATAACGACATGTATAATCTAATATTTTCTACATATTTGAATTCTCAACACAAGGGCCTGCAGGCATCCGGCTGTCCATTGATAAAAAAGGTTTGTGCCATATTTTGTATTTTATTGTTGACTTGTACTTTATTTCTGGAGCTATATACTATGTAGTTTTGTACTCAAGAGATTCTTAAGAAATTGACCCCATATGAAATATTTACTTTTTAAAAGAAATATTTTCAGTGGGAGAAGTGTTTTTTTTAAGCAATCAAATCAAATCCTAAATTGCTGAGAGGAAGAACGAAGGGGCAAATGCGTCCATCCACAATATAGTTTACAGGTAATATAGTTGGAAAAGGATATGCACGGAACAGTACATTTTCCCCATATCTTTGTACTCTCTCTCTATATATATATATATTCTCTTTCTATAATTAACATACACATTATTTATATAAGAGAATGCAAATATGGTAGTACTCGATTTTAGGCAATCCCTGCGCGTTTGTTTCTCTCTCTAATCCTCATTTTCTCCTCATTCTTCCTCTCCACTTATTGCTCCTCTCTATTTCTCCAGTCAGAATAATATTATCGTTGACCAGAAGTTTCTTCCTTCATTCCACCTTTGGACTTTTTATAAGGTATTCTAATTCCTCTGCTCATTTTTTCCCCTCTTTATCTGTTTACTCTGTTTCTGCTTTGAATTTTCTATTTTCAGAAAATATTGACTTTTTTAGGGGTCTTTAATCTTTATTATTGTTCTGGGAATTATGTAGCTAGAATTAGTTGGTGATGTCAACCTTTTGAATTTTTTTGAAAGTCAAATTCATTTTTTTTCTTTGAATTATTGGCCCTCTAGTTTTAATATTAGATCCTTGAGAGGTTTTGAGCAGCTGCTGCGGTTGACTTCTGGTTTAAGGTTCTATTTGGGGAGTTTTGCCCGCCAAAAATGGACAGAAAAATCACCTATATCTTTCAGACTTTTATATGTTGTGTTTCTGATGAATGTTTATACCATTATATGAATTTCTGTTCTTCTGAGGAAAATCTGATCTTTTTTTGATATACATTTTATTCATTTTAAGTAGGTTGGTTCTTTTGTTATTTATTGCACCAAAATAAAGAAAGAAAAAAAAGATCACCTATTCAGACTTCATATATATTGCGTTTCTGATTAATGGTGAAGTATTATACCATTATATGAATTTCTTTTCTTGTGAGAAAAATCTGATCTTTGTTAAAGATATACATTCTATTCATTTGAAGTATGTTGGTTTTATTGGTATAGATTGATATAATTTCTTGCTTAATTGGCAGAAGAAATTTCTGAGTTTGCCCAAATATGGATGCAAACAAAAGTGGAGAAGGTGGAGAGGTGCCAAAAAGCAGGAAGTCACAGAATGAGGATTCTAAATTGAAGAAATCTGGATCCCTCAGCAGCAAAGACATGATTTTTCGGGCCGATAAAATCGACCTAAAAAACTTGGACGTGCAGCTGGAGAAGCATTTAAGCAGGGTTTGGTCAAGAAACATTGAAAGACAGAATAATCAGATGCCGAAAGAAGAGTGGGAGATCGATCCCTCAATTCTCGAATTTCGGTATCTTGTTGCTCAGGGCACATATGGAACAGTTTATCGCGGCACTTATGGTTCTCAAGATGTTGCTGGTAATTCTAAATCTTTGATAAGCTTATGAAATTGGATGTTTTTTTTCGTCTCATTTCATAATGCCGTTATATGTATGTGGAGTTTATTGATTCATCTCGTTGCTTTGTGCTCTGCTTATGTTTTTCTCATCGATTTATGTGTTGTTACCAGTTGTAACGGTCTTGCTTGATGAATATGGGTGGGAACTGAGAACTTAACGATGATCATGTGGCATCTTTTTTTCCTTATTGATCGTATTCTTTGAATTGATAAGATTGATAAAAGTAAGTCGAATGATCACATTCTCTGAATTGTTAAGATTAATTAAAGTAAGTCCTATGATCGTATTCTCTGAATTATTGAGATTAATAAAAGTAAGTCCGTCCTATAATCATTCTCTGAAATGTTAAGATTAATAAAGCAAGTCCTATGATCATATTCTCTGAATTGTAGGGATCAACAAAAGTAAGTCCTATGATCATATTTTCTTAATTGTTGAGATTAATTAAAGTAGATAACATTTGAGTGTTTTGTATTAGGTTAGGATGTCTATTTTCTCGGTCCAGATTATGTAGCCAGTACCATCAAACTGTTTAGAAAGATACGTATATGGTGT
>AYJT01105904.1:0-10189 GCA_001278415.1 Ocimum tenuiflorum
AGCCGCCTACTCCCTCCGCCTCCTCTGCTGCCCCGCCCGAAGAGCCTGAGTATCTGGCGCGGTACATGGTCGTTAAGCACTCGTGGCGCGGTCGTTATAAGAGAATCCTATGTATTTCCAGTCACACCATTATCACTTTGGATCCGGGAACTCTGTCGGTGACTAATTCGTATGATGTTGGTAGTGATTTTGAGGGAGCTAGCCCGATCATCGGGAGGGACGAGAGTTCGAGTGAGTTTAATATTAGTGTGCGGACTGATGGCCGTGGGAAATTTAAAGCCATGAAGTTTTCTTCTAAGTACAGGGCGGGGATATTGACTGAATTGCACCGGATTAGATGGAGTAGAGTAGCCACTGTGGGGGAGTTCCCTGTTCTTCATTTGCGGAGGAGGACGATGGAGTGGATCCCTCTTGTAAGTTTTATGATTGGATTCTTCTTGTGGACTTATTTTGCTAATTGGCAGTATTTTTCTTTCCCTTGGTTCATTTCCTGTTTCGGTTGATTACGATTTACACTTGAAAGTTTGTAAATTGTATTAAGTTGGTGTTGATGATTATAGCTGATCTACAATCATTTCTTTTGTTTTGGTAATTGATATTGTTAGAGTTCTTGTTACTGCATATAAGTTCGAAAAACTTCTGCCGGTCTCTCGTCATATTTTCACTACCTTTTCTTATTAAGTTAAACAAACGCCATCACTGATATGCTGAAGTCTAATGAATCTATGGAATATTAACTGTTTGAATACTGGGAGTAAAGTGTTGGTCATTGTTTGAGCATTATTATCACCATCCAAAGTGAGCTTTATATGTACAGGAAGCTTACTTATGTAAGGAGCGACTGTGGGAAGATTTTTGCTTTCCATGCATTCTTTTAGTTTTGTGGTGTATTTTCACCCTAATGACAATTTTCGCCGTGTGTGGAAAGTATGTTAGTTGATGGCTTCTCAAGTTGGCCAAGCTTCATATGTTCTTGTGAGTTGTGATGGATGATCTAATCAGTTTGGTTCTATTTAGTATCTTTACTCGGAAGGAGATATATAAATGAGAAATATGTATCCTGTGCTATTTCATCTCTTTTGGTAAGTATTTGTAGCAAATCTTCTAATAGTATTCTACCAATGATGACGTAAGTAAAAAATAGCACAGGGTCCCTTGGAGGATATTCACAGGGAAGATATTAGAACCATGCCATACTGTTTTTGATTAATTTCTCTTTATTGAAGCTTTCTGATTTAGTCTATTTGGTGTTATGGTTGTTTTTGTTTTGGTCGTGTGGCTTCCTTTGTTGCTTACTCTTTAGCTTTGTAATTTGAATTCAATTGTTCAAATTCATCGGTACAGTTTTACAATATGGAGAAAATTATGGCAGTATTTCGTTTTAATTTTCTGATCTTCCCTAACTTGGTAAGCATGGTGTCATCCTATACCTAGCAAATGACATTTTTTCTCTCCTTGCAACTGTTAGTGCTTCAACTTTCCCACTTCTTTGTTATAAAAGAATTTCTGCTGATATTAAACTACCAATACTTGATTGGTTACATAGGATGCATCCGAACTTGAGCAAAAAGATTTATCACGCACTCTCTCTTACTTAGGTTAACATCCTTTCTTATCTGTAACTTTTCTATGCTTAATAATCTGCATGGTGATTATGATAAAATATCATTCTGCAGAAAATGAAAGTTACATATGTTGGAATTGAAGTGATTGACTTGAAGTCTGGGGACCTTCGATGGTGTTTGGACTTCAGAGATATGGATTCTCCAGCTATAATTCTTCTCTCTGAAGCTTATGGGAGGAAAAATGGTGATAGTGCTGGGTTTGTACTATGCTCCCTATATGGACGGAAATCTAAAGCTTTTCAGGCTTCTTCAGGGACTTCAAATGCTACTATTATATCTAGTTTGGTATGGCACAGTGTTTCTCTGAGATTAATTATTTTGCCTTATATGATAATCCTTTAACATTGCCAAAAATCTTATCTTCTAATGGATCTGTAAAAGAGTGTTAGGCTGCAAACAGTTCTCTTGTTCTAAATTAATTTTGTTCAAACATTATGTTCCAGACTAAAACTGCAAATGCCATGATCGGGGTCTCATTAGTTGTTGATAATTCACAGTCTCTTTCCGTCACAGAATATGTGAAGCAAAGGGGTAAGCTTTAATGTCTATTTGTATGTTTGGATACTCTGCAGAACTTGTCCTTGTGTGATTTGGATGTCTTTTCTGATTTCAAAATATGTAAAATGTAGTTAAGGAGGCTGTGGGGGCTCAAGAAACTCCTCTTGGTGGTTGGTCTGTTACAAGGTTGCGAACTGCTGCTCATGGAATGCAACATTCTTCTGGATTAACCCTGTCGATTGGACCAAAAGGGGGACTTGGGGACTCGGGTGATGCCGTCTCTCGTCAGCTTATTCTTACCAAGGCTTCACTTGTTGAAAGACGCCCAGAAAACTATGAAGTAAGAATGTCTTTTCAGTACGATGAGTGATGCATCGTCTACAGGATAGTTGCTCTCTCTTGTTTTCTTTTGAAGAAGACCTGCCTAGATCTTAGGGAGGTCCCTACTTTACCGTAAGAGAAAAGTGCCAACTCACATTTGTTTGTTTGGGATTCTTTGCACCACTGCTAATGAGTATCTGGTTTCTCTGTTGAATTACAACCTCTTCTAGCTCAATAGCTAATTGGCACACACTATATATATAATTATAATTTGACAGAACGTGTAGGCTAAATTGTTATATTGTAGTGTATCTATTATGATATCCCAATGTGGATGAGCAATATTCACTGTGCCAAGAGCAACCACTCGAGTAAAAGCCTCCACATATGACCATGGTTTCAGGCTAAGTTAGGTCTTGACACCCACTTATATGCTTCGATGTGGGATATCGTAACATTGCATCTAATTGTTTATATTCCTCCTCGCATGCTGGCAATAAATTAATAATATTTGAACCATATGCTTTTTGTTTGGACCGACTTCAGTGTAATGTTGAATGACTTATCTTATCAAAATTTTTAAATTTGAAAGAACCACTTAATATTTGATTCATTCCATCAACCTTGTTTTATTATTTGTTGCCCTCAATTACTTGTTCATATCATAGATAGGAAAAATAATGTGACCAAATATCATGAATCTCTGTTATGAAATGTCTAGTTGTGAATGCGAATGAACCTGGCTGTGTGAGCAGTGTTGTTGGAGATCCCAATTTCCAAGTCTCTATGTGCAGCTTGCATCCCGACATAGTTTCTATTTTTATTGATTTTATGATTCTCATGCTCTGGACATATTTTTCAAATGTAAATTTTGATAGTAAAAAATATTAAGTGGTGGATGTTCGCATTCATTTGGTGCAGGCTGTTATAGTTAGGCCCTTATCTTCAGTTAGCGCACTTGTTCGATTTGCTGAAGAGCCACAGATGTTTGCTGTTGAATTTAATGATGGATGTCCCATTCACGTGAGTCCATTTGGTTTACTTAAGTACTGTTGTACGGTTCATTTTAATTGAAGGGATTTATAGGCTTGAATTTGAGCTACATATGATTGTGATTTCAGGTATATGCTAGCACGTCTCGTGATAGCTTACTTGCAGCAGTTCTGGACGTTTTGCAGACTGAAGTAAGTAAATTTGGGCCTGCTTTGTTCGCTTGTTTGTTTTTAAATTGAGTTACGATATTAAATTGTGGCTGGAAGGGTTCGACTCTGGATCTCTCACCCACTTAGGGGTGAGAGGTACATTCGGCTATAACACATTTGGTGGGCTTGGTTTGTTTTATTTCCAATGCAATTCTTTCAGTTTTCTACTATGCTAAACGTCTAAAATGCATTTGTTTCTTTTTCTTCCCACTCAAGATACCTTTCTTATTTTTGGGGAGAAAAAAGGTCAATCCTTCACCATCAATCATCAATCGTAGTACTGGCAGAAATTTATCGACAATTTACTGATGGGAATTTAGTTACCATGAGCAATTATGTTGTGCAAAATTTGGCTGAGTATGCTGTGACTTTGGCTTGTGCAGGGTCAATGTCCTGTGCCTGTATTACCAAGGTTGACAATGCCTGGTCATCGAATTGATCCTCCTTGTGGCAGAGTTCATTTACTATTTCCCCAACAGCCACAACGCCCGGTTGCTGATATGGAATCTGCAACAATGTATTTAAAACACCTTGCAGCAGCTGCAAAGGATGCTGTGGCTGAAGGAGGCTCTATTCCTGGTTCAAGGGCTAAATTGTGGCGGAGGATAAGAGAATTTAATGCTTGCGTTCCTTTTAGTGGAGTTCCCCCTACTATTGAAGTACCTGAAGTAACTCTGATGGCTTTGATCACATTGCTTCCTGCTACTCCGAATCTTCCTCCAGATTCCCCACCCTTGCCACCACCTTCACCTAAAGCAGCTGCTACTGTAATTGGTTTCATTGGATGCTTACGCAGGTTGCTCACATCAAGAAATGCTGCTTCACATGTGATGTCATTTCCTGCTGCTGTAGGAAGAATCATGGGTCTGCTAAAAAATGGATCTGAGGGAGTAGCTGCTGAGACGATAGGGCTTATTGCTATGCTTGTTGGTGGTGGTCCAGGGGATACAACTATGCTATCAGATACTAAGGGAGAACAACATGCAACAACCATGCATACCAAATCTGTACTGTTTGCTGAACAGAGTACCCTGAATGTTCTTGTTAATAGATTGAAACCTATCTCTGTTTCACCATTGTTATCGATGACTGTTGTAGAAGTTCTGGAAGCAATGATATGTGAGCCACACTGCGAAACTACCCAGTACACAGTTTTTGTTGAATTACTACGCCTTGTAGCTGGGTTACGTCGTCGCTTGTTTGCATTATTCGGCCATCCTGCAGAAAGTGTCCGAGAAACTGTGGCTGTGGTTATGCGTTCAATAGCAGAAGAAGATGCTGTTGCCGCTGAATCAATGAGGGATGCTGCTTTACGTGATGGTGCTCTGCTGAGGCATCTATTACATGCATTTTACCTTCCTGCTGGTGAAAGACGAGATGTCAGCCGACAGCTTGTGGCTTTGTGGGCAGATTCTTATCAACCTGCTCTTGATTTGCTTTCTAGAGTGTTACCTCCTGGGCTGGTCGCTTATTTGCATACTAGATCAAATGAAACTGCAGATGAAGACATATCTAATCAGGAACTTTCCTTGATGAGTAGAAGACAGCGACGTTTACTTCAACGAAGAAGAACTCGTTCAATAAAAGGAATACCTTCTCAAGATCCGACTTTACCTTCTGTTAATGATACTGAAGGTGGTGATCAAATACAGCAAGCAAACGGGCATGCATTTCGAGGATTAGATGGATATCGTAACTTTGCAGAAGATCCAAATGGTGGGCACATGCCATCTGTTCATACTTCACGGACTCATCATGGTGTCCACAATCAGCTCCCTGCTGCAGGGGTCTCTCAAGGTGATCAGTCATCATTGTTTACTTCTTCTGATAATCATGCAACTCAAGATTCGGTTGAAACAAATGCTACAAGCACACATGACTCTGATATTGGTCCATCCGGCACCCAGAATTCTGGCATCCCTGCTCCTGCGCAGGTTGTCACAGAGAATGCACCTGTGGGATGTGGAAGATTGCTATTGAATTGGCCTGGTTTCTGGAAAGCTTTTGGTCTTGACCACAATCGTGCTGACTTAATCTGGAATGAGCGAACTCGGCAGGAGTTAATGGAGGCTTTGCAGGCTGAAGTTCACAAATTAGATGTTGAGAAGGGAAGAACTGAAGATATCGTTCCTGGGGGTACATCCAAGGAAATTGTGAGTGGGCAAGAGACCACGCCTCAGATATCATGGAACTATGCAGAATTTTGCGTACGTTATCCTAGTCTGGCTAAGGAAGTTTGTGTTGGTCAATATTATCTACGCTTGCTTCTTGAGAGTGGAACTACTGGTAGAGCTCAGGATTTTCCACTGCGTGACCCAGTTGCATTTTTCAGAGCACTTTATCATCGGTTCCTCTGTGATGCAGACATTGGTTTAACTGTAGATGGTGCTGTTCCTGATGAAATGGGTTCATCTGATGATTGGTGTGATATGGGTAGATTAGATGGTTTTGGAGGTGGGGGTGGTTCCTCGGTCAGGGAGCTCTGTGCAAGAGCTATGGCAATCGTATATGAGCAACATTACAACACTATCGGACTGTTCGAAGGCACTGCACATATTACAGTGCTCTTGGATAGGACAAATGATAGAGCTCTAAGGCACCGTCTTCTTCTCCTTTTGAAGGTAAGTCAGTGTACCACTACAGTTCCTTCCCTGTTAAATAGAGCAGAAACTGTAAAGATCAAATTCACAAAATAAAATAAATTAACCTAAGGTTTTTGTTGCTAGCGAATTTATCTTGATTGCCATTGACCTGCTGCTTTACGTGTTGGCATCCCAGGCAACGGATATACAGAATTAGAGAGAACATTACCATGATCATCAATGCTAATGCAACTTCTGCTTCTTGTTCAGGTTTTGATGAAAGTTCTGTCAAATGTGGAGGCATGTGTCTTGGTTGGAGGATGCGTGCTTGCTGTTGATTTGCTAACAGTGGTTCATGAGGCCTCAGAAAGAACTGCAATACCATTGCAGTCTAACTTAATTGCTGCCACTGCTTTCATGGAACCCTTAAAAGAATGGATGTTCACGGACAAGAACAATGTGCAAGTTGGGCCAGTTGAGAAAGATGCAATTAGAAGATTTTGGTCAAAAAATGAAATAGATTGGACGACCAGATGCTGGGCATCTGGGATGCCTGACTGGAAGAGGCTAAGAGACATTCGTGAGCTACGGTGGGCAATGGCTGTTCGAGTTCCCGTTCTTACACCAATCCAGGTATAGCGTGTATTTAGGTGATGACGCCGACTGCAATGTTTGCTTTTTAATTTCCATCAATATGATGCCCTGTTTAGTATCTTTTCCATTATACTATTATGAGTTCCAATTCTGAACCAATCCCAGTTGCCTGTGTAATTTGTTCTAGGTCCAGTATACAGGGAGCATTCTGGGTTAGGATTACCAGTATTCATCTCATGGATGTTAATCAACACATGTTAGTATGGGGCATTGAAACCTTATAAGTTCAAAAAATAGACAAATAAATATACTCTGCTGTGTGTATTTAATTACCACATTGATTGTTAAAGTCATAAATATATTGAAAGAGTTCCATTTGGACATTTGTAGGGGGTCCATACAGAGGTCCTCTTATGCTGAACTTATGCATAGGAAATTTATGAGACAAGAACTGCCTTCTATAGAACTTCTGGGGAAAAGGAACAAAGTATTAGTTGGAGGGTTGTTGAGTCATTTGATGCATTTGAATCTTAGTTGTGGTTCCTTGATTCTAAATCTTTCTTAAATGAACCGGTACATTGCATAGGTAACAGAGGTGGCATTGTCCATACTGCACAGCATGGTAGCTGCTCATTCAGATATCGATGATGCAGGAGAGATTGTTACTCCGACACCTAGAGTAAAGAAAATCTTGTCAAGTCCACGCTGTCTTCCACATATAGCTCAGGTGATCACATCGTGCCTGTCCTCATACTGATTATCTGCAGGTTTCTGTATTTGTCTTCAGATATTCTGTTCTTTTAGGTTATGTAAGTTTCCATTCTTGTTGATTACACGCAAGTTCTTTTGTTGAGATATGCAGTTGCTGCATGGTGGCTCCAACACAGTGTCAGTTGCATTTCAAATTTTCCGTCTTCATCTATCTTATATAACACCTTTTGCCCTTGCTAAATTATCTGCAGGCTATGCTTTCTGGTGAACCAACCATAGTTGAGGCTTCTGCTGCTTTGCTCAAGGCTATAGTTACTAGGAACCCCAAAGCCATGATAAGATTATACAGTACAGGCGCATTTTATTTTGCCCTGGCATATCCAGGATCTAATCTTCATTCAATTGCCCAGCTTTTCTCAGCTACTCATGTTCACCAAGCTTTTCATGGAGGCGAAGAAGCAGCAGTTTCCTCTTCATTACCTTTGGCAAAACGAAGTGTTTTGGGAGGCCTCTTACCTGAGTCATTGCTCTATGTACTGGAACGTAGTGGGCCAGTTGCTTTTGCAGCAGCAATGGTCTCTGATTCAGATACTCCTGAAATTATTTGGACACATAAGATGCGGGCAGAGAATCTAATCTGTCAGGTAGTGCTATTTTTCTGCAACTAGACTTTGGGCTCTTTCTGTTCACTCAAAGCCCTTTTCTTTAATATTTAACTGTATGCCAGAATTCAAAGCTGCTTTATTCTCGAAGCTCATTAGCGATGCAGCTAATGGCAGATTTGATTTATTTTTTGTAGGTTCTTCAGCATCTTGGTGATTTCCCTCAAAAATTGTCACAGCATTGTCATTCATTGTATGATTATGCTCCAATGCCACCAGTTACATATCCAGAGCTGAAAGATGAAATGTGGTGTCATCGTTATTATCTTAGAAACTTGTGTGATGAAATTAGATTTCCTAATTGGCCTATTGTTGAACATGTCGAGTTCTTGCAATCATTGCTGGTAATGTGGAGAGAGGAATTAACTCGAAAACCGATGGACCTTTCCGAAGAAGAAGCTTGCAGGATACTGGAGATTTCAATTGAAGAAGTATCCAGAGATGATGCCCCTAAAAAACGAGGTTTTGGTTCATTTGAGGAAGATTCTAACATATCAAAGCAGATAGAGAATATTGATGAGGAAAAGCTCAAGAGACAGTATAGGAAACTTGCAATGAAATACCATCCCGACAAAAATCCTGAAGGGAGAGAGAAGTTTCTGGCAGTGCAAAAAGCTTATGAATGCCTGCAGGTATGTCATAAGATCTTATCTGATCATTGCAATGGCCGCTTCATATGTGAACTTGAAACACAATGGAACTTAACAAATAACAAGGACCTGTAATCCGACAGAATTTGTGCTAAGAGATGCAATTTGTACAAATTTGTAATTTCAGGTCTTCTATAGCATTTTACCAAGCATGTTTTTCAGTTAGTAACTTAGACCTCTTCAATTGATTGCATGTTCTCGTGTTTCGAGTTCAAAATTGCGTTATTGCTTTTCTTAATCAATTGCTGTGTCTTTAGGCTACCATGCAAGGGCTGCAAGGACCCCAGACTTGGAGGTTGTTACTTCTCTTAAAGGGCCAGTGTATCCTATACAGGCGATATGGGACTGTCTTGATGCCATTCAAGTATGCTGGATATCCCATGCTGTTAAATGCCATTACAGTGGATAAAGATGACAATAATTTTCTGTCTTCTGATCGTGCACCTCTCCTAATTGCAGCCTCAGAGCTTGTTTGGCTCACGTAAAGTCACTCCTATTACTGTCCAAATCATTGTTTACAAACACTTCCCTCTTTTTTTGTTAAGCTCACATAATTTCCAATTTTAACTAATTTAGGTGTGCGTCCTCTTCACTGAATGGTGAAGAACTTGTGAGGGATGGTGGAATACCGCTTCTTGCTACTCTTCTTTCTCGATGCATGTGTGTGGTCCAACCAACAACTCCCGCCATTGAACCGTCTACCACTATTATTGCTAATATAATGCAAACATTCTCAGTTATTACTCAGTTTGAAAGTGCTAGAACTGAAATGCTGGAATGTCCTGGCTTAGTTGAGGACATTGTTCATTGCACGGAACTTGAGCTTGTGCCTACTGCTGTTGATGCTGCACTCCAGACTATTGCTCATGTTTCTATCTCATCTGGGTTCCAAACTGCTCTTCTGAAGGCTGGTGTCCTTTGGTAATCTAAATTCTACCATTGAATTTTATTTGTCTGGATGTTTACCAAGATGATTGTGATTTTATGATTAATCATTTATTTGTGCTATGATGCTTCTTCAATTTGTCTCCTCATTTAAGATCCAAATGGACACTGTCTTACAGTGAATTTGCTGCATTAATATCCGCTTGCCTGACATATCTTGTAAAACAAATTCTCTGATTTCCTTGTATTTCCGGTGAATGACTTTCTGTGTCCATGGCCATTTCAGTTGTGATCTTATGTGGTTGACTTTTGCATGTATAGGTACCTTATACCTTTGTTGCTTCAGTATGATTCGACAGCTGAGGAATCAGATAAGACTGATACTCATGGTGTTGGTACTAGTGTTCAAATAGCAAAAAATTCACATGCTGTACAGGCATCCAATGCCTTGTCAAGGCT
>AYJT01105905.1:0-11340 GCA_001278415.1 Ocimum tenuiflorum
ACCAACGCCCTACAATCAGGATGCAGCTGATGCCCTTAAAGCTTTGCTGACTCCTAAACTTGCTAGCATGCTGAAAGATAAATCACCCAAAGATCTCTTGTCCATATTAAATTCAAACTTGGAGTCTCCTGAGGTAAGTTTTTAATGTTGCGGGAATTGCTTTTTCATTTTCTTGCATTATATCATATAGCTAGATTTATTTTTTCACCTATAGGATAGTAAAAGAAGTTAAACCGAACTGAAAATATAAACAAACAATCCCCGACTTCCTGATTTATTCAGTAAGTTTGATAGTTTGATATGCATGATGCATGGGTCATCTGAAGTCATGGGTGAATAATAGAAGTTTTTCATGTGCCTGAATGAGTTATTTGTTATGCTGCCTATTGAATTCCCAGCTATATGCAGGTCTAGGTTCTGATTGTAGTGGACTTTATCGTAGTTGCCTTTTTTTCTTCTCTAGATAGGTAGTGTTGTGACACACAATGACTGTGGTCGGAAGTAGTCTGCCAAACATTGTCTGTGCTATGTGCCTTGGATGGTGTTGTCTTGGGAGTTGGGACCCCAGATACAACATGGTCTCACCTATCTCTTTTTTTTTTTCTTCATTTTTTTTAAATTGAGTTACAACATTAAATTGGGGCTGGGAGGGTTTGACCTTGGGTCTTTCACCCACTTAGGGGTGGATTACCGTTAGGCTACAATACTTTTGTACCTAACTATCTTTTATGTTTTGAGAAGGTAACTGACTTTATATTCGGTTTGCAGATAATCTGGAATTCCTCCACTCGCGCAGAACTGTTGAAATTTGTGGAGGATCAGACTGCAGGTCTCAGGCAAGATGGCTCGTGTGACCTGAAAGATTCACATTCCTTTGTTTATGAAGCAATATCCAAGGAACTGTATATTGGAAATGTATACTTGAGAGTTTATAATGATCAACCAGATTCTGAAATTACTGAACCTGAGAATTTCTGTCTTTCCCTAGTTGATTTTATTTCGCATCTAGTGCATAATGCTCCTGTTGCAAAGGTGGATGATCAAGTTAATGGTGATATGACCCCTGATACATCTGCCGAGCATCCCTCTTCTGATGATTCTTCGACACATGTTGATGAGAAACCTACGGACAGGGAGGAGTCTGATTTAATAAAGAATCTCCAATATGGTCTTATATCTCTCCAGGTACAAATTAGGTTGATTTGCTTTTCGTGACATATAAATGGCAACTCATATGGTCTTATATCTCTCCAGGTCAAATTAGGTTGATTTATTTATTCTTTTTTTTGAAATTTATGTAATTGCAGCACTTATTGACGAGAAATCCCAATCTAGCTTCAGTTGTGTCCTCAAAGGAAAAGTTAAAGCCCCTCTTTGAGTGCTTTTCTCTTCCTGTTGCCTCTACAAGCAACATTTCCCATCTTTGCTTAACTGTGTTATCACGCTTGACGACATATGCCCCTTGCTTGGAGGCGATGGTTGCAGACACCTCCAGCTTGCTTACATTACTACAGATGCTTCATTCATCTCCCAGCTGTCGTGAAGGAGCTCTGCATGTGCTCTATGCCTTGGCAAGCACACCAGAACTTGCATGGGCAGCTGCTAAGCATGGCGGGGTTGTTTTCATTCTTGAGGTTCTCTTGCCAGTAAAAGGTATGGTGATATGAGATATGGTAATTTCTTCAAGTTCTCTTCTTGCTTCTAAAGAGAAATTTTCTGCAGAAGAGATCCCTCTGCAGCAGAGAGCAGCAGCAGCTTCACTTCTAGGAAAGCTTGTTGGCCAGACAATGCATGGGCCTAGAGTGGCTATAGCCCTGGCTAGATTTTTTCCTGATGGCCTCGTCTCTATAATTAGGGATGGTCCCGGTGAAGCAGTTGTAAGTTCTCTTGAGCAAACAACAGAAACTCCAGAACTTGTTTGGACTCCAGCAATGGCAGCATCTCTATCTGCACAACTTGCGACAATGGCTTCAGATCTGTACCGTGAACAAGTGGAAGGACACGTTGTTGATTGGGATGTGCCTGAACAGGCCTCTGGCCAACAGGATATGAGAGATGAGCCTCAGGTATAATGTTGTACTCTCAGTGTACTCAAGAATGCATCAGTTCTGTCGATTAACTTGCATTATCCCTTTCTTTCTAGGTTGGAGGAATATATGTCAGGTTATTCCTGAAAGACCCTAAATTTCCACTTAGAAATCCCAAAAGATTTCTTGAAGGTTTACTTGATCAGTACCTAACATCAATTGCGGCCACGCACTACGATGACCAAGCTGTTGACCCTGAGCTTCCTCTACTTCTTTCTGCTGCCCTGGTCTCTTTGCTGAGGGTGTACCCCGCTCTCGCAGATCATGTTGGATATCTTGGTTATGTGCCCAAACTTGTGTCTGCAGTGGCTTATGAAGCTAGCAGAGAATCAATGGCTTCTGAAAACTATTCATCTGAGGATGATAATCCTCAACAAAATTCACAGACTCCTCAAGAGCGTGTTCGCCTTAGTTGTTTGCGCGTTCTACATCAACTTGCAGGTAGCACCACTTGTGCAGAAGCCATGGCAGCCACTAGTGTTGGAATGCCCCAGGTATGTGGCAGTAATTGACTTAGTACTACCGAAAATAACTTGTTCAACGTCTATTAACAAGTGGGTTTCATATTGGTGATCTTTACGGCAGGTAGTTCCACTGTTAATGAAAGCTATCGGTTGGCAAGGTGGAAGTATCCTTGCTCTTGAAACCTTAAAACGTGTTGTAGTTGCAGGAAACCGAGCACGAGATGCACTTGTTGCACAGGGTCTCAAGTGAGTATCAATCTGGAGCAGTATGTCATATATTTATCATGCATGTGATGTGTGCTAACCGATTCAGGGATACAACCATTAGTCTCATGATAAATTTTCTTATCAATTTATTACTAAATGGAATATTATGTTGCTAGTTGTTATGGTATACTGGAAAATGATTAAGAGATGATGCAACGTGACTCTACTAGCATTGAGTTTTGAGTTACAGTATTGCTTAATTTTACATCTTGATGAAGTTGAATAAACATATATCAACAGTGACACGAAATATGATTTGTGTAGGGTTGGTCTTGTTGAAGTTCTTCTTGGTCTTCTTGATTGGCGAGCTGGGGGAAGAAGTGGGCTCTTTTCGCAGATGAATTGGAATGAGTCAGAAGCATCTATTGGCAGGGTTCTTGCAATTGAGGTTAGAATTCAACAAAATAATATGCAATCCTTTTTCTATTGGACTGCAAATGGAAATGAGGTCATAAGTTGCAAAAAGTACATTCACAATTAAAAAAAAAACTTCCACTAATTATTTAAAATTAAAAATACTCCCGCAAGGTGCTCCAGATTATCCCTTGAGATTTGCACATTTCTTTCTAATACCTTCTTCTATATTCTCAATATTAAAAAATTAATTCATGTGAAGGGGGGTAGTTGCTTAATGACCTAGCTAGACTTATCTGTAGATAGGTCAAACGATTCAAAGCCCGGGGATAGTTTGTATCTATCCCTAATTAATACGAAATACTAGAGGCCTGCTCTGGAGTATAGTATTAATACACGTAGAGGAGGATAATATGTCCAAATATTGTATGATAGTTACTGAATATGATCTTTGTTCTTTTTAATCGCTGATCCTGATATTGGTTCTAGTGGAGTGACCCCCTTGATAATAATAGCCCTTTGATTGTCTATATTTAGGTTTTGCATGCATTTGCAACAGAGGGGGCTTATTGTACCAAAGTTCGCAGCATTCTCAATTCCTCGGATGTAAGTCACGACTCTTCAATCTATATGCTGTATACATGCTGATGTTTGTTTTGCATGATATTGTACGCTTGGTGTTGATTAACCTCGATAATTCTGTGATTGCATCCTTCACAAACTGGTAAACTGATCGATGTTCATTTGACTATTACCCTTTTTTTTTTAGACGTCATTTGACTATTACTAGGGAATTGTATGAATTCACTAGTATAAAGTGATTTTACATAATTTAATTAAATTATATTTATAATAGGATTACAATGAGGTCTCTTATACACGAATTAAATTAAATGAATATAAATATATTATAGAAAATTATAAAATTATATAATGGGTAGTATAAACAAATAATATGAAAATTACATAATTATTGTCACTAGATTAGATGCTTGAAAGGGATAAAATAGGCAGATTACATTTTGTAAGATATACACTTTATAATAGGTATAGTTTAGTCAGCTTAGTCTCCGGTCTGATACCAGTTATGCTTCGAAAGGGTGAACATGTTATCTGCAGTTGGAATAATTATAGGATAAGGTTACTTGAAGCTAAAGATAATACAACATTATCACTCCATATTTTACCATATTAGAATTGTTTCTAAAGATGAAATACTAGTATACGAATAATGCACGTTTTGGACGCATATCTCTATGTCCAGGTATGGAATGCCTATAAAGATCAGAGACACGATCTATTTCTCCCTTCAAATGCTCAAGCATCACCTGCTGGAGTTGCTGGTCTCATCGAGAGTTCATCATCGAGGCTTACATATGCTATAACAGCGCCCCCATCGCATTCTAATCAATCGAAGTCCCCTACCACAGTTAGATCTGATTCTAATGGAAATCAAGGATAGGCACTCAAAGAATTGAGTTTGCTGCAGACTTGTACCTGAGAAAGAGTGATGAGAAGGCATTTGGCTGAAGAAATTAAGCATTTTGGTTTTTTTTTTTTCCCCTGTATAGAAAAATGTACAGTTCTGTCCTCTTCCCACCTCTCCCACACATTCTGAACATTTCAAGATTTAAAAAAAATACTGAATGTGTGCAGGTACAAATTTTGTACATTTATTTTGTTTGTCACCATTTTGTATAGTATGATAGTTGAGATGATGACCTTTATATTTCAATTCTCACTTTGATGAAAAAGTTCGCGTGGAAGTATCCAAAGATGTAATACACTCATTTTCATAGTATTTTATTTCAAATATTTCCCCAAGTTCCTTCTGATAATAATTTTTGTGAATTATGGCCTGATGTAGTTGCCATGTTTGTCGTCCTTGATTCTTGATTGCAACATACAAACAAATCGAATACAAAATTTAAATATAAAGTGGGAGTCTTTTAACTTTTGATATGGCGCTGATGCGATGAATAGTCTAAGCTTAAATCTCTAGTATGTGCTCAACACATCTGGACAAGAGGCTGGTAAAATAAAACCATTTGTTTTTGCAAACAGAAAAGCAAATCAGCCCATAGAACTGATCTACATGTGTTTATTCCCATCAAACAATGTTCATTGCTCCAGCAATAACACAGTATCAGTTGAATCGGACAACGAAGACACCAAAGTTTGAAACAAACATGAACAAATTGGCGAAAGCTATCGTTTATTGACTTTCATTAAATGTAGATTACAAATCCTCTCTTTTACTCCTTCATCCACCCTCCATCTGCAGTAAAAGTTGCAGGTTCGTCGCGCATTCTTTCATTATTTACCATCAAGCCCCAGTTTTGAAGTTAGCCAAGCACAAAGTTCATCCATTTCCTCTGGTATAGTATAGTGACCAAGCCTGCAAAAAAGATTTTAGTAACTATTGAATAACCCAAGGGGAAGGTAAAGTAATAGCAGAAGATGGGTTACGTAGGATATGATCTAAACGTGACATTCCCGAATCCAGTTGATGATAATTTGTTTGCAGACTTCTCACCAAATTTATAAGCAACAACATCATCCCCTGCATTGTTATTTTATCAGCATCATGAACATGTCATAGTGTAGTCACATTGTGAAAAATACAGAACTGTTTTTCCAAAATGAATTAGATTAATTTTCATTAACAATAAAAAGACAGATACCCACTAAGTGTTTACAATACAGTCTGAAGTGAAACATACGTTTCTTAATATTTGAAATAATGGTATGAAGTCCATTCATGTGGTCATTAGGGAAATCTTGTTTCTTTCTTACACTGTTTATTTATTTATCTCTAGAATGTATTTATTTTTCCAAAATCCAACAGCAACCAAACTTGCAAATTACTGAAAAAGATGAAAAGAAGTATTTAGAGAACTTCACTGACGCCAGAGTTCTCAAAATAAACCATAGATGCTCTCTCAAAGAACTACTATCCTTCGGGCTCATACCTTTGCCATGACAAAGCAGAATAGGCAAGGATGCAGCACGCCCAGCAGCCTCAGCTACACCTTCTAATTTGTTACTCAGACTCCTGAAAAGGTATGTCAAATGAGGCGTGGAAGAGACATAAGTCGACAAATTTGTTAAAGAAGAGTGTTAATTGGGACAAACTTTGCGCATGGAAGCCAGCCGCTTAATCCAACAACAGCACTTATATTGGGAGAGAACTGGTTGCCACTCTCAAATTTCCCTGCAGCAAAACAAGCTGCACAGTATAGGGAGGTTGCTGCACCCATGCTGAAGCCTCCGACACCAAGCTTGACTGTGAAAGCAAATCATATGCCAAGTGAGTTTCCAGTATCACAAACAAAAGAGCTCTAATTCCCAAATCCTTAAAGGGGAAAATAAATATAGAAGCAAATTGAGCAGATATTTGGAGAAGTTGTTCTGTCAGATATACCCTTGTGCTGGGGGCAATATCATCACTAAATGTTACTGCAATATAAATACTAGATACAAACATAGATCTTGCAATATAAACCATAGTAGAAACTCACTATCGGCAGGTTCATTAGCCAATAAGCTTGCAACATAAGACGCTGAAGCTTCCAAACCATGTATGTCATCATTAGCATCTTCTGAAAGCTCATTCACATCAAACCCTATAGGATGGCACGAGAAATCATAATTTTCAGCATTTAAGATTATTAGAATTCTGATAAGGGATTAGAGTCTAGATAGAAAACAGGTATGCTTAGACACTACTGACATATTAAAAATGTGGTATATGGATTGCGTCCATGGCATTTAACTACACTTACAAATTGCTCAATAATTTCTCATAGACGAGTGTTAATGTGTTGTCATGTCAAAATCAAGCCAATAGCCTATAACTTTCATTCATGTTCAGTTGCAATTGCCTGATAACTCATGCTTCATCAAAATTGTGAATCAAAACCTCATTCATATTGAACTCAGTCCGAGAAACTTAACAAGTCCATTAAAATAAACTGGAACTAAAGTACATAACATTTTTGACATGCAGACTTCTCCCTCTTCTATGTCCCTACTTGAAATATTATTTCTGTGAAGTAGCAAAAGCAGTATAATAAATTGTCACAAACTCACAAGCAGTTGACGGAAAGCCACCAAATAAAGTTATTGGTCGTTGAGGAGCAGTTGGGCAGATCCACTTTATCTGCAACATATGGTTACTTTTATTAGATAAAATTTACCCAATTATACAATTATTGTTAAAAGTAATTATTGCATATGTCTTAAAAACAGATGCAAAGGTCTCAGGTTCAAATGTAATAATTATTCTTACATTTGGAAGTGGAAGGGTTTCCAGGAGGGTAGACCAGCTGCAAGAGACACCAAACCAAAGAGGATTTCATCAAAAAGCCCAAACCAACAGCTTGACTTGAATGAATTAGTAATGTGTCACAAAACCCAACAAAATAAAGAGTGTGCAAAATCCAAAAGGCACACCATCAAGAATTCATATAAAACTTATGAGAAATCTCCTATAAAGGATGCTGAAAAGTCCTGCTAGTACTAGATACTTCAAAGGCACTTTCTTTGAATCAAATTGGAAGGAAGTCAACCAATTACTTGATAACCATACCCAATGTTAGACTTGGGAACCTTTATTTTTCCCCGAGTAATTTATGATGCATATATGTTCCAGACAAAGACACACCTTTATTACTAGAAGGCATTGAATTCATTACCCAAGAATAGACACATATACATCTTATCTTGTTCCTTGTAGGTCAAGAACTGGAAAAAACATTTCTTGGGCCTAATAAGAATATAACCTTAAGAAACATGTATGGCATTGAGACAGTCAAAAAAACAAACCAAATATATTTCTCAACTGAGAGGATTACCTATTGCCATTGTCTCCAAGGCCATGCAGCCATACAATTGTGGCTTCGTGTTTACCTTTAGGCCTCACCACATATGTTCGCCCAAAATTAAATGTCTTCCCACCAGCTGCAATAAGTTTATGTTAATTTTCAAAACATCAAAATTTCTTTTTTTTTCCTTTTTTCGATGCCTGAAAGAAATTAACCATGACTTACCAGAAGCCGCAGCGGAAGGGCCAGTGAAACTCATTTTCCTCCTGATAAACGAAGTCAGCAACTTAATACTGCGAGAGGAAGCGGCACCTGCATAATGAATGCGAAATCTTTACACACATAATCTCCTAAATTAGCAAATTACTAGCAAAACATTCTATTACTCAGTTTCCTCTGCAACCCAAAATGAAATTGGGCTACGAACCCTATATTTCCGAAATCCCAATTGCAAGCACCACAAAAGAAAAGGAAAAATAAGCAAATTACGAGCCCAGAAATTGCAGCAGATGAAGCTTTCAATTAAGAAATTGATCGACGTGAATGGTATACCTGTGCTGTTGAGAGTGGCGAAGCTGGCTTTGAAAATTGTGGAACAATAAAACCGACGAATTATTCGCATTTCACCAACAACAATAACGCCACATTTTTCATTTTCTTTTTGTTAATAAATATTTTTAATAATGTTTTCCTTCATATTTATTTCTAAAAATGGTTTTTTATTATACGAATATATTTATAGAGAAGTTAATTTTGCAGTGGATTGTATGACTTCCTTGTGAGCTTGTATATCGTGTGGTTGTCAAAAATTGAAGAGGCCGTCGGAGCAAGTGAGAGCATAACTTAACTACGGTGCAATTGGAATTGCTTCTCCGCGTTCTATCCTAGCCTACTAACTAGTCAGTCTTTTCTACCAAAAAAAAAAAATACTCGTTTTAATAATTATGAATAATTATATAAATAATTGATAGTAAGCATGATACGTAATTTTCAAATTATTTTAACAACAATCTTATTTATTTGGATCGCATTGTTAATTTATGGATTAAATTGCAATTTTTTTTGTCCCACCAGATAGAGTCACATTTTATTACTGTCACAGTAGTAACACTTTTAGTGTATTTACATTTGTGGTCTTATTATTAATATTTCTTTTTTGCACTTTTAATCCCCGACGAATTAATATGCATCAACTATATTCACTCTCGATAATATTTTATTATGTGCAATTTATCTTATTACGAGTGAATACATAATTGATCAATGTACAGAAAGGGCGTGGCACAAAAATACCTAAGGATCGGGTTAACTAGGCCCAAAAACATACCTGTGGGACAAAAAGTGTAACTATTGAGATCAGAATGGAACAGAACTGTATTCTATGGAACTCAAATACAATGTACTGATCTTAATTTACACAAGTTTATATTTTTAGAAGATTTTGATTAATTTCAAACCTATGATACCAATACACAAATTTGTATTTCAAATCCTAAATTTGAGGTGATGTTTTATGTGGAGATAGTAAAAATGATCGGTCTTATAAAAATAGTACGATACCAACTATACCATTTAATACTTGAAAACGACAATACAATAATACAAAGTCCACCAACTTGAACAATCTATCAAATAATCATATTTTTCATCAATAATTGGTGGAAAATAAACCACCTTATGAATGGAATACATACAAAGTTGCAAATGGATGATAAACTTACAATACAATGAATGATTGATATATTAATTTCAAGAATTAAGTGGTAAGAATTGATGGATAATAGTGAGCAATGGCGCCGGTCACCGGAGCTGTTGTATCGGGGAAATTCTGGTTCCCCTCAAGCTCCCTCACTTCACCACCCGACGAAACTTGAATAGGATATCTAAGTAGATGTGCAGGCAAATCCTCTTCCATTGTTTCTCTCGTGTAATAATCCCAGTTCCTCTCTGCTATTCGATTCATGGTTCGGATGCACTCCAATCTCTCTGGATTATAGAATACGTCGTCGATTAGGCCCGTGTGCTCGTACCACAATGACATCCGGAACCCATGAACCTCTCCCCTGGCTGCCTGCTTGCAAGAAAGTTGATGGGGTTGGTAAGCTCCCATTGCAATCTCCGAGTCTCTAGCCCCATCCATCGATCTCTGGTTTATGTTGGCTGATCCCACAATTATGTATTCATCATCAACTGTCACACCAAACATCATTATTAGCGCAAAAGAAAATGAAAAATTAGACAATCCAATATTTATTATATTGGAAAACTTGTTGGATATTAGTTGGGGAAGATAGTGGAGGATCTAGGTAGTCATAATTTTAAAAATAAAAATATTACAAAAATAAACTAATTTTCAAACAATTCAAAATTAGATTAATATTTACCTAGACGTCCTAAATAATTATTTTAAAATTTAAATTATTGCTATAAACCAAACAAAACAATATTAGGGAAACAATTAAAGAATAATATCTTAAAATATTTAGGAACTGCCTACATGGCCAATCTATTCTTTTTTTTTAAAAAAATATTTTCACATTTAAAGCAAACAAATATCACAGCATAAAAATTGCAGTAAATCAACTTCAAGCAAAACATTTAAACGATCTAACCAAATAAAACTATATTAATATATAGCCAAACATCTAAAATAATAAAATTTATATTATTACAGTAGACAAAAAAATAAAATTAAATTTTTCTTAATTTTAAAATTTTGAAAAAATAAAAATACTTTAAATAAATAAAATTGACACATGCGTAAAAACAGAGGATGTAAACAAGTTGAGTCGAGTATAACTAAGTTTGAGGTCGAGCCAATTTTTTCATTTTATTTTCCATTTTAATAAAAATTAAATCATCTATACAATATCTGCAAATATATAAATAGTTAATAGATTTAGGGGTAAAATTATGAATGACTCGATAAGATTTACGAGCCTTGATCAAGCTGGAAACTCAACTCAAGCTCCACCTGAGCTTGAGCTCGATAAGGTTCGCGAGCTTAGCGAGTCGAGCACTATATAATTCCAAAATCTACTCGATATTCATAAAATCGATCTCGAATTTTTTCGAATTAATCTCAGGTAACTCAGGAGCTGAGTCGAGTTAGTTAATTGATGACTTACCAATCATCATTTTGGAGTGGACATAAATCATCCCTCTTCTTGATTTCTGAGCATTGCTGTAATATGAATCAGCCTCTGGTTTCTGTGGAGCTTCGTATTCGCCTTCTCTCTTCACCTCTCTATTCCCCAGGCAGAAGAATGTCAAATAATCTCTAGGGTTTGCTTCCACCCCCTTCTCTCTAATGGCTTCCGCCACATCTCTGTACATCATCTC
>AYJT01105961.1:0-11438 GCA_001278415.1 Ocimum tenuiflorum
TCAACTTGTTGGATTTCACTAGCAAAAGGAAGAGAATGTCCGTGATTGTTAGAGACAAGGATGGACAGATCTTTGTCTTCTGCAAAGGAGCTGACAGGTGTGATATTTGAGCGTATTTGAGTCCCCCACCCCCACCTCATGCACACACACACACACACACAGATTCACACTCATTCTCACAGAGAAGAATACGAAAATAAGTACAGATTAAGGGCTTGATTTGTCTTACTACTTTAGTGTCATTGTTTGTCCTCGGCTTCTTTGGTTTACTTGTGATTTTAATGCATGCTTTTCTTTGCAGTATCATCTTTGAAAGGCTAGCAAGAAACGGTAGAATGTACGAGGAAGCAACCACCAAGCATTTGAACGAATATGGGGAGGTTGGTTTGAGAACACTAGCACTTGCTTACAAGAAACTTGATGAAGACAAGTATTCTGCCTGGAATGAAGAGTTTATTAGAGCAAAAACTCAAATCGGTGGTGATAGGGAAGCAATGCTCGAGCGGGTTGCTGATATGATGGAAAAGGACTTCATACTTGTTGGTGCAACTGCTGTAGAGGACAAACTGCAGAATGGAGTATGGCTCATATCTTACGAATGTTTTGATAGTCTCTTCCACTTTCCCTGTCTCATTTTCTCCTTTTCACTTCTCTGTAGGTTCCCCAGTGCATAGACAAATTGGCACAAGCTGGTCTAAAAATCTGGGTTCTGACAGGTGATAAGATGGAAACTGCAATCAATATAGGGTCTGTCTCTTGCCAGCGCCATGTGGTTTTAGCTATTAATTCTCATATGGAAACGCAATCATCAAACTTTGTAGATGCTAACATTAAGCTGTCCTCGTGCAGATTCGCTTGTAGTTTGCTTCGACAGGGCATGAAGCAGATATGTATAACCACAATGAACACGGATGCATTAGTCCAGGATCCCAAACAGGTATTATTGGGCAAGAATGTGCAAGGGAGTGAATTAATCATCCGTGGAAGCCTTACTTTTCTTCTTTCGTTCTGTAGGCTGTAAAAGAGAATATCTTAATGCAAATTACCAATGGTACTCAAATGATCAAGCTGGAAAAGGATCCCCATGCTGCTTTTGCTTTGATCATTGACGGAAAAACTCTTACACATGCCTTGGAGGATGACATGAAGAATCAGTTCTTAAACTTAGCAATTTGTTGTGCATCTGTCATATGCTGTCGTGTCTCACCCAAGCAGAAAGCTCTGGTGGGATATATTTTGTCCTTTCATAGTTTGTAATCTGCATTTTGCTGTTTATTTAATACCCTTTTGACATTCTGTTAGATATTAATACTTCCACCCTTGTTATGCTGTCATTAGGTAACGAGGTTAGTAAAAGAAGGAACCGGGAAAACTACATTGGCAATTGGTGATGGTGCCAATGATGTTGGGATGATTCAAGAAGCAGATATTGGTGTTGGCATCAGCGGCTGTGAAGGAATGCAGGTTTTTAGAAAATCTCTGTTAGTTTAGCATATGAAAATGAGACAGATGACTAACTATATTTTGATTTTGTATAACCTTCTCGACAATGGTGACGGAATGTTATTAAACCTGAAAAAACATATTATTGTCACAGTGCAGCATCTGTGTTTATTCTACGGATCTTTTAAGTTTTGAGATTTAAACATTGTTGGAAAGAGAAAGATCACACCAAGTACTTAAATATCCTAGAAACTCGTCTTATTTTTACAAACACGCGTTGCATTCTTATGATCCAAAACTGGCTTACTCAGTATCAGCTATTTGCAGGCTGTGATGGCTAGTGACTTTGCTATTGCACAGTTCCGATTTCTGGAGAAGCTTCTGGTCGTACACGGTCATTGGTGTTATAAAAGAATTGCTCAGATGGTAATTCATTATGGCCTAAACTCGATATCGCCATTAGGCAACCCCAAACACCTTTTTAATTGATTTGTCATGCATTAATTTTAACTCAGGATTCAATTTCTCAATGCAGATCTGTTATTTCTTCTACAAAAACATTGCTTTCGGCCTCACAATCTTCTACTTTGAGGCTTTCGCTGGCTTTTCTGGACAATCTGTGTATGTTGACTGGTATATGCTCCTATTCAATGTTGTTCTTACATCATTGCCTGTCATTTCGCTCGGGGTGTTTGAACAGGATGTAGATTCTGAAGTATGCTTACAGGTAGGTCTCTCTCCTCTCTCTCTCTCTCTCTCTCTCTCTCTCTTCTTGGACTCACAAAGACGCAAAAACTCTTCATGCAATTACAGTTTCCAGCATTATACCAGCAAGGCCCGAAAAACTTATTCTTCGACTGGCACAGAATATTAGGGTGGATGGCAAACGGGCTATACACATCCCTCATTGTATTTTTCCTCAACATCATCATCTTCTACGATCAAGCTTTCCGGGCCTCTGGCCAGACCGCCGATATGACTGCTCTAGGAACTGCTATGTTCACCAGCATCATATGGGCTGTCAACTGCCAAATTGCTCTAATTATGAGCCACTTCACTTGGATTCAACACTTATTCGTGTGGGGCAGCGTCGCCTTCTGGTACATTTTCCTCTTCATCTACGGGGAACTGGGCTACGCCCTCGACGTCAATGCGTTCAGAATCCTCACGGAAGTTCTCGGTCCTGCCCCTATTTATTGGACCACCACATTGCTAGTGACGGTGGCGTGCAATTTGCCTTACCTCGCTCACATTTCTTTTCAGAGGCTGGTGAATCCACTTGATCACCATGTTATTCAGGAGATCAAGTACTACAATAAGCATATTCAAGATCACCGTATGTGGAAGGCTGAAAAGAACAAGGCGAGGCATTCGACCAAGATCGGGTTCACGGCGAGAGTGGACGCCAAGATCCGGCAGTTGAGAGGGAGACTGAACAAGAAGTATTCTATTTCGAGTAACAATACTTTACCACAACAAACTTAATTCTGCATATAGGTTAGTTTTGTTGATGGTTTAGTGTTTTCTTTTTCTGTTTTGGAAGGTGGTGATGATTTAGTGGTTTTGATTTGGCCGAAATCTTGTGCTATTTTTATTGATTCTTTCTTGATGGAGTGTAGTTAGCAGTGAGGTTGATTGTATGTACATTAGTTTGTAAGATCACATATTCGAAAGCTTAAATGTAGGTACATTTTTTAAGTTCATTCTTGAATTTTACGATGCATTTCCGCTGCTGGAACGTGTTTTTCACAAAAGGGATAAAATTTTAGTAGAAAAATTCGTGTCGAATGTTTAGGAGTTTCTTAATTGGGTTGGAATTTCGCGCTATTTTCTCTTGATACGATATCCTACGATGAGGAATCAATGCTCTATGATGTCCCATCTTCACAAACTTTAGGATTTTCTGACGGCCAGAAAAAAAAATAAAAAAAAAAAAGAAAACTTGTGCTTTATAATTGGACAAATTTAAAAATTTGTTGTAGTTGCAAAACTAATGAAAGGTGGCAAAAACTTGTTATAATCAATTTATACATTAAAACAATACTCTCAAATTTTCTTAAAGAATAATTACCATAAATAAAACTAATTTATATAAAATATAAACTAATTACTCAACAAATTTATTATAAAATATGGTTCACAATTATTATCATTATTATGTTCTCTCGTATAAAATTTATAATAATTGATAAATTTAATTATTTAGTAATAATTAGTAATACTGAGGTACATCTACTGCGCAAAGGTGCAGGTGACAAACTAGTTTGTATTAATAAAAAAGGCAACAACTTTTGTTAGATCGCTTAAACGATTTAGATTAATCTAAATAATTCATTCCATAAACTCAAACTCATACCTAGTATCCTATATCCAAACTCAAATTTGCCATGCATCCTAAATCTAAACCCCTTTAAATCATTTAGACGGTCCAACAGGAGACCTCCTCAATAAAAAAATAAAAAAAGTTATTTTTTCCAAGTAAGGTTCCTTATAAGAAGAAAAAAAGGAAAATTGAAATAAGTAATAATACTACAAATTAATAACAATATTTTCCAAAATAAAATACAATATTTTATTATTTTTTTTTTGGATGCCACCTAGTTTTGTTGAAAGTGTTGATTGATCAAATCGAAATCGAACCGAAACAATGAATTCCAGGTGTTTCCTTTTGAAATGCCGATTCTTGGCTCTTTTTCCCTCTCTCTCGCTCTAGAATTCTGCCATTTTTCAGCTTCGTTTGGGTTAATTTTGTGAATAAAGATGATATGATTGGTTTTAGGAATTTAAATGGAGGCGCGTGTGGGGAATAAGTATCGACTGGGGCGAAAAATTGGCAATGGCTCATTCGGAGAGATCTATATAGGCATTTGTTTTCTGATTTCGTTTAATTTTATTGTCTTCATATTCGAGACTTTTCCAATTAATATATGCATGTTGTGTGCAGGCACTAACGTTCAGACGAATGAGGACGTTGCTATTAAGCTTGTAAGTAATTCGAACTTTTTATCTCCCTTTTTTTTAAAATTTTATTTGTATGTGTGTTGCTTTTTTCTTTCTTCCACTTTTTAGAATCTGATATCGTTTTTCGATTTCCTTGGTAAATTCCTTATTGCTCAATGTATTTTTTTTTTCCTGTAAATGAGATTAGAATATGGAAATGCGAAAAATGAGTCTCTTTCTTTGATGCGTCATTCATGTACTACTTTAGAGGAATAAAAATCATGTTTGGGTTAATGGAACAGTTTTTATTGAGCTGAAAGATTAGTTTTTGTAAGGATTAACAATCGTGATGCTACTTTTGGTGCCAGCTACGTGCGTTCACCATCCAAATCTCAAGGTTTTCACACATGTTATCAATACTAGGGGTTTAAGAGTCGTCATATGAAACAAAAATCATTTGAGATGGCAAATGATATTTTTCATGCAACTCACATTTCATCTAGCGAGTTGGATTTCACGATAGAGCAACACAGCTGCCCAAAAAGTTCACAATTTGCAATTTCTCTCAAGATTCTCATCAGATATTCCCCATGCACTATTATCTTATCGTCTTATGGCACTCGATATATTGTTGAATAGTGCCATTGTTTTTCAATAATGTGATTCAGGAGAATGTGAGGACAAGACATCCCCAATTGCTTTACGAGTCAAAGCTGTACAGATTACTTCAAGGAGGAAGTAATATCTTAGTTTCAGTTGCTTGATATTTGTTTGCATTTTGCACGATCATTTTTATCCGCATTCTCACTGATGGAAAAATTTCAGCCGGAATCCCAAATATTAGATGGTTTGGGGTTGAAGGAGACTATAATGTTCTCGTGATGGACTTACTGGGGCCTAGTCTTGAAGACCTGTTTACCTTTTGTAGTAGGAAGCTGTCTTTAAAAACTGTTCTCATGCTTGGAGATCAGATGGTACTGTATTCCGTTTGCTTTTTTTTGGTTTGATATTTTAAATAATTTAATACTTCACTGTCTTGGAAACCTTTGTTTCTCTTTCAGATTAATAGGCTCGAGTATCTCCACTCCAAGTCTTTTCTTCATCGAGATATTAAGCCTGACAACTTTCTCATGGGTTTGGGAAGGCGTGCAAATCAGGTGTGAGGTGTTCCATAATTTTCGTTTTACAAAGTTTGCTTCTTTAGTATCTGGGTAACTAGGATCAATAATTCTATTATTCAATTGTAGGTTTATGCCATTGACTTTGGACTTGCCAAGAAATATAGAGATTCAAATCATCAGCATATTCCATATAGGTATGCTGTCTTCTGTATATCTATCTTAGAACTTAGATCTCTCATTGTAATTCTAAATTTCACTGTCATATCATTGTAAATGATTAATGTTGGTCATTATTAATGCAGAGAAAATAAGAATTTGACAGGAACAGTCAGATTTACAAGCATAAACACGCATCTTGGCATTGGTACGCATGTGGCGCATGCCATATCTTTTACCTATTTGAAATTTCATATGTAGTTAAAAAACTAATTACTAGTTGTTTTCGTTTTTGATTGCGCTACTGCGTGTGGATAGAACAAAGCCGCAGGGATGACATAGAATCACTCGGATATGTTCTTATGTACTTCTTAAGAGGAAGGTTGTACATAAATCTTGCCTTGTTAGGTCACTCTACTTTTAGTTCTTGTGGTATGTCTACTCATATATAAAAAAAACATGTAGCCTTCCCTGGCAGGGACTGCCATCTGGAAACAAGAAACAGAAGTATGATAGAATTAGCGAGAAAAAGATTTCAACTTCAATAGAGGTGATTAAACTTTCTCGTTGCTTCTGGATTTAAGTATATCCCATGATGTGCAAGGGTGACTTTTGAAACTTGATCTTCTGTTGCAGTCTTTATGCCGTGGCTATCCATCTGAATTTGCTTCTTACTTCCATTATTGCCGTTCACTTAGATTCGAGGACAAACCAGATTATGCTTATTTGAAAAGAATTTTCCGTGACCTTTTTATTCGTGAAGGTATTGTCATTTACCTTACCTTCCCAACATTTCCCGCTTTTTAAATTTAGTGTCTTCAATCACCCTTGTTTTTTCCTTTTAAATCCTTTACCCTTGCAGGTTTTCAATTTGATTCCGTATTTGATTGGACTATTTTGAAGTATCAGCAGTCACAGCTTGCTAATCCTCCATCTCGTGCCCTAGTAAGTAACTTCAGTTTTGTCTCACCTGTTTTACCCCCAGTTACACTCTGATGAAAATTGGGACAGGGTGCCGGTGGATCGAGTTCAATGATGCATGCTAATCATGACAGAGATACAGGTAATTCTTGAGCATATACTCGAGTCTCATTATACTGGGTCACAATTTCCACTTATAAACTACCTCGTTTTTGCACCATCTAGGCCTTTGTAGGGCTTTTAGTTTTCTGGTAAGCTTAATATCATGTAAATGCTTGTGATTTGATGAATTTGTGCAACTTTATATAGGCATGGAGGAAAGTAGGGCACCTGCTCGTGGAAGAAATTTGTCTAGAATGAAAGATCCAGTTGCAAACAATACTTCTATGTCGAAAGAAGTAAGACCACCACCTCTTCTATAACCCCCGATATCTCATGGACTTTGTGCACCAATGGAGTAATTCATAGCTTTTCATGATAATTTATTGGCCATGAATATGATTTCAAACGGGTGTCTACAGTATTGGATGTGGTAGCATAAGAGAAGTTAATATTAATTCTATTCCCTTGCTCCTTCATATCTTCATGTTTCTTGATCTAATTTATGATTTATGCAGTTTTCTACTTCGAATGAACGGAAAGTTGGAACATCAAAGCAGCCTGGTGTTTCTTGTTACCGGGATCCCGAGATTCCTGGGAATGGCAGTGACCCTTCACATGCACCGGGAACTGCACAACAAACTCCATCTGCAGTATCACCTGATAATAACCCCTCTAACGCAAACACTGTCGAATCTACCCTCAAAGGAGTCGAGAGAATAAATATTGGCAACGACTAGAGGCTGCATTATTATCAAGACCTCTACCTAACCATTATTCCCTCTGTAAATATACACTTCTCCTATTAGCACTCAGGGGAGGAAAGCCGCTCTGGTAAATGATGCATGCAGATAATGAGATATCAGTTAGCTTCCGATCGAATCGATAGTCTATCAGCAAGTTCGAGGGCTTAGGCTGGGTGCAGTACATATCTAATGTTGTAATACTCATTCTTTTGATTATAATATTTTTGAGCAAAGATGCATAGAATGTGATATTTTAAGCCCATTGTGGCTTGTAGGCGCAGCGTAGTTATTTGCCTTTTGGCCTTCTTGGTGGAAGTATTAACATTTTTCATTTTCTTGTGTAGATAGTAGGCTGGCTATTTTGGTGTTATGTGCAACAAACTTTTATCTTGATTGACATGCACACTGTGCTATTAATTGCATTAGTTGTTGCAAGGGGCCAATGTCAATCAAAACTTGTTCCTAAGGTAGGTCGTTTGCATCTTGCTTTCTTCTTTTGATGCTTCCTTTTTCCTAATTATGACGCTCCACACGTTAATTGTTACAAATCCGACCAACAACTTTTAGGTCGAATTTTTACATCCTCTTTTTTTAATACATGTTCATTCGAAATTAATCCACTGAAAATCATTTTCTCGTTAAATTATCAGTATACGAATACCAGTAAAAAAAATAAAAAATAATAAAGGAGTAGATAATATGGTTCCATGTGCAGTGCCTTAAATTTTTGTCATTCAGTCAGATGGGCAGCACTAACAGAATTGTACACATGCATTGTCTACAAACACTCACAATAGACTAATTTCCTTTTCATTTATAGAGAGTAATTTCCTTTGTGAGAAATTGATTTTAAAATCAATTATACCATAATTCCTTCGAGCTTAGTAAAATTTATACATTTGTAAAACTTTTATTTTATCGATGACATAAGGACATAATGGTTATTTACCTCTCTTGTAAGAGGTAATAAGACGGAAAAGGTGCAGTTTGTAAACACCAAAGAAGGCAATATCCTTGATGCATCCTAGGACAGTGGAAACTTGTCTAGTTTCTGTCGAAATCTTACTGTATATGAAAACAAATCTACTGCACTTGTTGGGAAATATATATGATTGACAAATAATGATTTGGTTTCACAAAACCTACCACTTTTTTAAGCCATGCCTAATAGAAAAATGATGTTATCAAACATACAAATAATTTTAGTAAAAATTAAGCTTCAGAAATTTTATTTAACTTGAGTTAGATAGTATAGGGTCAGTCAACAGTAATTTACGACGGATTAAATTCATTTTGGTTGTCATGATTATTCCAACGTTGCCTTTCTAGTCCCATCATCCAATAATGACAATGTGGTTCTGAAAAATATCTAAAAAGTTTTCAGCTTAAAAGTATAATTCTGACTATATATGAAAGTGCAACCTGTTAATTACGAAGCTAAAAAGATTACCCACTTGCATTTTCCCATGTACGAAAACCTCATTTCATAACTAATCACCATGTATTTCCACACTGCAAATTATTCCAACACCTAAAAACTTTTGATGATCATCACAACACACACAAAGTATAACAAATGATCTGGTGAAATGTATTAGGTGCAGAACTCATTATTATGATCAAAGAGAATTAAGCACAACAGTAAAGCTCAAATTTATTTGATTAGATGTACCTAAACCCTAAATCGAAGAAAGCGACGATCACCGGAAGCCATTAACAACATTGGTGCAAGCTTCTTTAATCCATCTAAAGCTCTTTCTGAAAGAGCTCTTCATTTTCCCCTCAACTCCGTAAGCTTTGTAGCCTGCAATCCTTTTCTTCCTCTGCAGCTCTGGATCCATGTTGAAGCTCCAGCTCTTTGAAGCCGCAATCACTCTGCTCTTCTTCACTTTCACCTCTTTGAAATCAATTTGATTTTGATGGGGTGGTGGATTGTAATCTGATGTGCTGTAGCTTCTCAGATCATTCATGTTTCTTGGCTGCATATACTCTTCCCTGCTCGACTTGGATCTTGAGAACTTGTCCATGGCGACTCTGAGAGAGAGAGATAAAGGGCTTCTTGGGATTTGGTTGTAAGTTTGTTATCTTTTGTAGGGAATTTTGAGGGAAGAAGAAAGAGTTGCTTCTTCTTAATAATTCATTTTTATTTTCTGGTTTTTGAATATTTTAATATTCATTGCATGTTATTGCATGAGGCTGGTGGTGGGCGTGCCACGTGTCATGGTTGAACGTTCAACTTTATAGTATATCTTTTAATTTTATTTTATGAAACCTCCATGTGATGGTCCAAAGAATTATTAGGTATAGATGTATATAATGTATTCTTAGGTCCCACATTATAGCCAATCATTATTGAATTGGTTTAATATAATAATTCTAAAATATTTATGAGAGGAAAAAGAGACGAGTTACAATTCTAAATATAATAGCCTCATTTCTAGAGCTCTGCAAATTAGCTCATAGTTTGAAATCATATATGTATAATTGTACATACATAAACATGAGTAGAGACCGTAGAGTTTAAGTAATGTGTTACTACTTCCCATTTGTGTATAAATCTTATATTTTCTAGTTTTGGTTTGTTTTCATTTTCTTTTAAAGGTGAAATTATATATTATATTCAAGATTATTCAATGATCATTAATTGTATTATAAACTATTCATAATAACTAACAAACGTCTTTAGCTATTCACCGATAATTAATTATGTTCCATTACCATACTTTATTATTTCAAAATCTTCACAATCCTATCTAAATGTATAATAAATTTTAATATTATATCTGCTACATTAAAACAACAATGTGCATGAGTAAACAACATTGTATCATCAAACAACTTTATAAGATTAAATTATAAAATTAATAGAATTTTTATAAATTATGACGTCCATCAGAAGTTAAAACTAGAAAACCATTGCTAAAAATTAAAAATAAGATGTTATGTCAAAAATGGAAAAGATAAATTCTTTAACTGAGTTCAAGTACATTTACGTTTCAATTGTCAAATCTTTTAAAATGTGAAGTACCATTTATTATTATTATTATTAGTTTAGAAAACGTGATTGTAATTATAAATAGAGTTACAATAAAAGTGAGAATTACGAGGATATCCAGCTATTAATTAGTATGATAATTATTACCAGCGGCGGCAGTGTGCAGAATTAATTAAAGATGGGGCTCAACATTGTCAGACTGGATTTTGACTAAATTTAAATTTTCCAAATAATTGACTCCCACTTCATTTTCTTATGTATTTTTACAGCCATTGTGGCAGAAATAATATAAATATATACCCAATTATAAATTAAATTATGTTCTATACTCGCCGTAATTCATTCACAGAAGTCCCGTCGCCCCGAAACAAAACACCGACATATGTAAGAAACTAAGTTCAACTATCTACCTGGCCTATCAAGAGTCCTCGATTCTCTAATTTGGATATATTAGTGGAGTTAAAAATTCATGTTAGATCGCCTAAACGATTTAGGCTAATTTAAATAGTTTATTTCCATCAATTTAAAATTATACTCATCTTAGATCCTAAACTCGAACTTATACTCTCTTTAAATGCTAAATCAAAATCTGTTTAAATGATTTAGGCTGTCTGGCGGAGACCTTGGACAATTGCAAATCTGCAGTGCACAACCTCGTTTCTAGAGGAGGGATACAATACGGGTCGCGTCCAGCTTTTTTGATTTGTCGGCCCATTATTATGCAAGTATGATCTTGGGCCTATTGTTATGAGTGGCCCATCAAAATCTCTTGTCAAAACCCATCTTAGTGAAATCCTCACCTACATAATGACACTTTAATTCCGATAATAGATGAAGTCATAAACGCAGATCTAGAGTAGATCAGCAACGTTAGAGTAGATCATAAACGCTCCTCCCTATCCGATGCAGATAATTCTCGGGCTGCGTGGGGAGGTCGTAGTTTATGACAAGGGAAACTTGTTGGACATCAATGCCGCGGGCGAGGAGATCGGTGGTGATGAGAACGCGCGAGGATCC
>AYJT01105966.1:0-20034 GCA_001278415.1 Ocimum tenuiflorum
TCCAAAAGGTCCCTCCATGAATGGACTGCAGTAATATGCGCGTAGAAGTAAGTGAAAATGCCTTCCTTCCGATCCAACCCACTGAATTCCTCAATCTGGGTTACTCTTTCTCTCTTTTTGGGAGAAAACTTGGGGTATTCGAGACCTGTCATCACAGCAGGAAAGCACCAATAAGTAAAAGCACCAACACCAATAAAACAAAAACTCTATAAATGTTAGAAGGGGAGAGTTAGAATTTTATGGCCAAGGTCAATGAAGGGATGATGGCAGAGAGCACGCTCCGAATAGGGAAATCCAAGGTTGAAGAAAGACTCATTCCATCTACTAAAATTAGAGGGAAGTTTTTCATTATGGGTATGGGGCCGTCGTTCTATTTTGTCATACTATAATAGCTTTCGTTCCTAACTATGTTTGATTAGTAGAAATACCTCCACTCCTTGAGTGTGGATTCACCCCACTAGAGCCGACTACATCGGAGCAATTCGGTAGTGGGCTAGGAGTTTAGTGAAAAAGGGATGAAGGGGTATATGAATCCCTTATTTGAACAAATAAGCTGGAAAGACGGTATAGCCCTTCGGCAGGTTATGGCAACGATCGCCGTTGCCTAGAGCCCTAAAGGCGAAATGGTTACTATCTATGCCGAATTTTTCAATAGGTCTTCTAAGGACCCACGGGTTTGGCTGGACGCTAAATCTACTAAAGAAACCCTAAGTGGCATGTTGTGAAGAACAGGTAAATACAAAGGAAAAGAAGGGAGACCTGATCGGAGTTTTTGTCGAACTTAAAGCGATGAAAGATGGCAAGGAAGATGATGAACAGTGCGAGAAGCATTTCAAGTTCAAAACTTTTGGATAAAGGCAAAGATGAGGGTTTTTCCTCTATTTATGCGCCCAGAATCCGAGACGTCTCTCTGCGAAACGATGTCGTTTCCATGCCATAGGCAATTTGTGCATCGACGCAGGTACATTTGAATTTTTACTAAGTATAAAATTTAAACTCTATACAAATTATTGTATCCTACTTCGAGGCACTCAGGGCTCTATATTTCCAGGTACTCGGGGCTCGCATTCCTCCCCCGAGAGGATTTCTACCCAGATAATGGGCTTCGCGGAATTTGTTCGAAACCTTGAACATTAGCACACTTAGAGTCTTCGAAGCCAGCACATTATGCTGACCAACATTAATCTTAGGCCAAAATTCGTGGAAAACATCCACTCCAACCCAGGGATTTCTAATTGGTAACTCGAGGCTCGATATTATCATCTTGAAGCCTGTGAATATTGTATTTTCTGCTCAGAACTCGAAGCTCGATATCAAAATCTCACAGCTGAGGGGGCTCGTTTCCCAGTTGGGGCTCGACAAGTTATTTTATTCTTGACGCGATATTCGGAGCTCTATAATTAATTGAAAAATGATATTCTAAGGCATTCTTCAGCATTTTACCTGGAATATCTGTCTTGGGTAATGAATGTGATGGAAACTCACTATTGCTCTGAGGTACGGCCTTGCGCTGCTATTATTCTGAACTCGGGGCTCCCGCCGAGTGATCCCCCTGTTATCTCCCGAGTTGGCTCTTGGTCCCTCAGTCGAGCATCTCTATTGAAACTCCTGAGCTAGTCCCCGACCCCTCGATTGAGACCGCACCAATGCGCCAACAAACACCATAAATCTTTCCCCAAGGCATAAAAAAGATACTAACTGTCAAGCCACCTAGGCTTCGCCGCATTGGGATGACTAAATTCCCCTTTGCATTGCCGCTCCGCGTGATGCGTGGAACACCATAAGACCTCTGTCACTTGCTTACGACATCATCATGTAAATATCCACAATTTGTACTGGATAACCGCTCTATGCGATGTGTGGTACGCCATAAAACCTCTGTCACTTGCCTACGACATTGAATTATAAATATTCGGAATCTGCACTGGATTCCTGCTTCATGTGATGTGCAGGAAAACCGCAAGACCTTTGCCATCTACCCCTGGTAATGACACGTAAAGTACTCGCAGCCCCTAGCACAAGTATCCATGCTCTGGGACCTGGAGGATAAACTGATCAGTCCTATAGCCCCTCACGGCCCCTCTAATGACGCTGTATGTCTCGGAATGTAAACTAAAAATTACCAGCTGGACATCTATACTATCTCTAGGACAATTAGCTCTCCAAAGAGAGTCTATATTTCCACGGCCTCATAGGACCTCTCAAACAGAACCATGTACATTCAAGTGTCTCGGACCTCGAACTGACCAGGCACTCGAATCCATCTTATGCCCCCTGGCAGGTATAGCTATTTTACCAATCTCTCTCAAATATTCGGTACATGACCTCCTTAATTTGGGGCTGGTCACCCCGGGAGAGGAGTTGTCCCCAAAATCTTGGTAGGAATAATGAATCGACAACCACGGTTTACGATCTAACATCACTTCAAAAGTAGGTAAAATGCCATCTTTAACGTATATTTCGGCTAACTTTGTCTCTCGTATGTTTGTCTCCATGAACCAATTGTCTTGGTCCATGAAGACATGGGGCTATTGTTGTGGGCTAAAATATTCGTTCGATCTCAACCCTTGATCACAAAGTAAGGATATCAGCTTCGTGGGCATCGCCTCTAACTCCAACCATTCGGCAGAGTTCTCGAAACCTTACATAACTTTGTAGCCCCTATTGATGGATCTAGCACGAACGTCCTCTCGTGAAGGCCTCACAGGGTTCGAATCTAGCACGAGAACCCGATCTCAATGCCTCTCTTGACCCAGCTTCGAGATCCTCGGCGCGTGCAGCTCATGTGCTGGAAGGATCCAAAATGATTCCTTTGCTGACTTAGCATAGGGAAGAACACGTGACTCCAACTTTTCCCAGTTGTATTTGCAGATTGGTCCTTAGGATATTTGCAAATAGGGTCCTTACTTTAGGAATTATTCGGATTCTATCAATGTAATAGTACAAATAGTGTTCTCTCACCGTATACACAGGTCCCACACCTTAAGAAATAGAGAAATCGTTCCTTACTTCACTGCAAGAAGGAACACATTTGTAAGCAACAAGCCCCTTATACCAAAAAAGGGGAAACTACCAGATTTCTTCTTACACGAAGAGGAATTGGACTCATAGTATGTGCTCTACGCGATACACAGACAGATCGATTAGTCGGAGTACGGTAGGAGTGGACTGCTGCCAAGGCTTCGAACAAGGGAATAGACTAAGGGACAGTTTAAGACCCATGTAAAGAATTTGACCTGTCACCACTTATCTAATAGCGATTCTAGACCCGGTAAAGCATGAACTCCAACTGATGCCCTGACTCGACTCTAGGAGAAGGGGATTACTTCGCTGCGGGTCAGCTCTTAACTTAAGAAAAAGGGAATCGCCTTCTTCTGATGATATGGGAGAATTGGTTGTTTAATAAATAAAGGCGTGGCTTAAGGGTTTTTCTTCGAGGTTCTCAATCAATAGAAGAAAGTAAGGAAATAGATTAAGCTATTCAATTCGCTCATATTTACTGTAAAACGCCAATCATCTTCTCCAACGAGCTCTACATCGAGAAGCACTTTAGTTTCTCTCAATTACTCTATAAAATACTAGCCAGTCCGTTCCAGGATACCATAAATCTTCCTGAAAAGCCTGGTGTCGATTTACTTTCTCGCTTAGAGCCTAGATCATTCCAACGATCAAAATCAAACCTCATCAGGAAATCTTTACGGGCATAAATGTCGATCAGGGGTAAGCCACAATGAATTGAATATGAGAATATGCCGAAGATTTGCTTCCATTGCGGCATATATGATCACACGTCCATATCATGCAAAAATGATCCAAAAATAGCCATTCACATAACAAGGGCTGCGGAGCTTCTTAAAAGTAAGTGCAGGAAAATGTGACTTCTATGGCGGAGGTGTCGGAGGAACGGCGGGGCTACGGGACATGGGTGATGGTTCAAAAATCAGGAAAGTATCAAGCCCAAATAGAAAGAAGATCATCAGATCATCTTTCCAAACCTTCAGATATTTTTAAGAAAAATGGATCGAGATTCCAGATTTTACGTAGGGAAGAAAATCAGCATCCAGATTTTGGAGGCAATCAGTTGGAGAATATGGACGATATCCTAAATCCTACCAGGGATAATCTACCGATGAGGAAAGGGAAGGAGAATGCAAACACTCTCGGTTTAAACAAGAAAATGGGTTTTAATGTTGGGTCGTTTTTCTAAAACAAAAACAATGGCAAAAATCCCATATGCCCCTCACAAGCAAAAGAGGCTTCACAACCTCGACCAGAAAGTAACATTAGACCCATCCAGACATATTCCCCAGTCCAAAATTCCAAAGAAGTTCGTATTTTCTCGGAGGAAAAAGGCCTAATCTAGATAATCACCAAGTGGCTATTTTTGATAAAGAGATGGAGCAGGTGGGCAGACCCATGGTAATATTAACACAAACTCAAGATACTGAGGGGATGTGTATGGAAGAGAATACCGAGGTTGGCCTGTATTAGATGACGGAGGATGAACCTCCTGATAAGTATGGAAATAATTAAGAAAGGATGGAGGACTGGTACTGTGACAAAGAAGATGGCATGATTTCTGCGCAACGATATGTATAATGGTACCCTCTTTCTGGTTTTGTTTATAGATTGCCTCTTTTGGAATGTTCATGGAGTTGGCTCCAAGAGATTTTGTAGGATTTTTGCCTTACTCAAGCAGCAATATAAACCCAATGTGGTTGCGCTTTGTGAACCGTTAATTATCAAGGCTAAAGCTCGCGGGGCTAAGCGGATGCAATGATTAAAATACCGGGTATGACCACTCGTTTTGGGTGGAAGCTAATGGCTTTTTAGAAGGAATTTGGCTTTTATGGAAAGATGATATCAACCTAAAAGTCATATCTTGCAGCAGGCAATTGATTCACACGCATTTGGAGGTGAATAAGAAAGTAGTATGGGCGACTTTTGTGTATGGAAATCTAGCTCTGAGCTGGTGAAAATATTTATAGAATGATCTGTACAAGCTATCCCAAGATTGTACATGCTCGTGGATCGTTGGAGGCGATTTTAACACTGTATTAATGAGTGTGGAATTCAAAGAAGGAGCTGCCTATAAAGCCGGTTCAGGGAAGCCCTTTTGGAACTAGATTCATGACAACGAGCTCTACGACGTTAAGATTGATGGAGCTCCGTTCACTTGGTTTCACGAGAATCAGGCGGAGCAGCTTGACAAATTTATTTGTAATCAGGAGTGGATGACTTCATGGCCTAAGGGGATTGTTCTACACCTCCCACGTTTAAAATCAGATCACACACCTCTCTTGCTGCGGTGGGGAGATAACTTTATCCCTCCATGAAAGTCGAAGTCTTTCAAATTTATGGCGTCCTAGCTCTTTCTTGAAGACTTTAATGATGTGGTCATTGAGGCTTGGACTACAGGGTAAGAATATATGAAAGCGATGGAGGATTTCAGAATCTCCGCAATAGAATGGAATTATAAAGTGTTCGGGAATATTTTTATGAAAAAGCGAATCCTGTTGGCAAGGTTGGGCGGCATCGAACGAACGAAATCAAAATATTGTTCCAGTAAACTTGATAATTTGGAATATCATTTGATGGAGGACCTTAAGAAGGTTCTGTTGGAGGAGGAGATCATTATGATTCAAAAATTGCAAAGAGAATGGCGACTCTTGGATATAGGATCACGACATAGTTTCATCGGTATGTTAAGAACCGTCGCACAAAAAAAAATTATTTATCTCAAGAATGAGGAAGGAGAGAACATTGAAGATCCAGATGAACTGAAGAGGATGGCCATTTTTCGAAACATCTTTGCTATGGGCGATCCGGATGTGCAGGAGCATAGCATCCTTAACAGTTTCCCTACTGTGGAGAATGAGTTAACTCAGGATTTGTCGAAAGAAGAAACGGATGAAGATATCCATGCCTTATTTTTCCGAAAACGTTGGAGCACAGTGGGTAGTAAAGTGTGTGACATTGTTAAGAAGGTTATGAATGGCGAACAACTTCCCACAGGACTGAACGAGACGGTTATTGTGCTCATTTCTAAGGTTCAAAATCCTGACTCTATTCCTCAATTTAGACCCATCAGTTTACCGAATGTGATGTACAATCTGATTACAAAAATTCTTGCTGGTAAAATGAGATCGATCCTCCCTAGGATTATTGGCTCGACTCAGGCTAGTTTTATCCCTAGACGTCACATAATAGATAATGTTATCATACGCAGGAGATGATCCACTCTATGCAAAGGAAGATGGGTAAAATTGGCTATATGATGATTAAGGTTGACCTTGAAAAAGCCTACGATTTTCTATAATGGGATTTCATTAGTGACAACCTACTCACTGCGGGTTTCCTAGAGAATTTTGTGAATATGTTTATGAACTGTGTTTCGACAGCATCTATGAGAATTTTGTGGAATGGTTTGACCACAGAGGCATTTTAGCTGTGAAGAGGTGTTCTACAGGGTGACCCGGTGTCGCCCTATCATTGCGTCCTTTGTATGGAAAGATAGGCGCATCTCATCAATGAGTATATGAGGACTGGCACTGGAAACTGTTGTCAATTTGATGGCAAGTGGTGAAATTACCGTATTTGATGTTTGCGGATGATCTGCTTTTCTTTGCAGAGGCTAGTGTGAGCTAAGAGGAAGTGATTAAAGAGGTCTTTTGAGGAATTTTACCGGGCCTCGGGGACTAAAAGTTAGCCACGCCAAGACTAATGTTTTTTTCTTTAAAAATGTGGCTGAGAACTCGAAGCTGGAATTTGTGCGACTTTTGAGATTCAGGTTAACAGAGAATTTGGGAAAGTATTTGGGAGTGCCTTTAATTCATGACCGAGTCACTAAGAACATTTTTAGTGAGATCCTAGAGAAGATAGATGCGAGATTAGCTGGTTGGAAATCTAAGGATCTTTACTTAGGTTGTAGAGCTATGTTAATTCAGTCAGTTATTAGCTCTATTCCTATTTGCACGATGCAGGCCTCAATGCTACCTACATCTATTTGTGAGGAGATCGAAAAGAAAGCGTGCAAGTTTCTTTGAAGTAGCTCCGGGGATAGGAGAAAGCCGCACCTTGTTGCATGAGAGGATATTTGTATTCCGAAGGTGAATTGAGGTTTGGGTTTCAAAATTTAGAAAACTATGAATGAAGCTTTGATCATGAAACTCGGATGGGGTATGACTAAGGATCAAAACACCTCGTGGATGTAAATCGTAAAAGCAAAGTCTGGTCTTAGGGCACGAATTTATTGCATGATTTGCTGACGAAAATCAATCTACGGTGTGGAGATAGATCACCAAAATTTGGTAGAAGTTAGTGCATGGGATTACGTGGCGAGTGAAGAAGGGTGGTGATGTTCTTTTTTGGAAAGATAGTGGTTGAACAGTGAGTTTAATCTCATCAGCTTGCTTGAGTTTAATTTAACTCCCATTCGCGTTCTTCGATGATAGACTCTTCTCAAAAGTGCATAAACTTTGTCCAAGTCGACCATGAGATGTATTTATAGCTCTAGGTATGAGTTGGGATGTTCAGGGGAAATCTTGTAAATTCTGGAAATTCTTGAGCAAATTCTAATATCCGATTGGGATGTTAATTGGGCCGATCCGGTTTAAAAACAAATAACGCCTCTGAAACTCAATCGAGTTGATCAAGTGCTCGATCAGCTCGATTATCAAATTTTCCTTAATTCTCCAGGTCCTGAACTCCGTAGTAAACTCGATAAACTATTGCTGATGCTCGGTGGACCAACATCTGAAGCACCCCGGTGCTACATCATGCGGCTGATGTTGCTGCATAGGTGGTGGACGTATCTCCGGCTACTGAAATGGCTGGATCAGCTGTTGGACATGGTGGACTGGCTGACCGCCACCGAGGTGTGCATGCATGTTCCTCAATTAGTTCTCACCTCGCGCAATGGTGGTGAGTTATAAGTTGGGAAGAATGAACAGAGGGTCAGTCGGCCGAATCACATACCCCACATTACCTCCGGTGCACCGTATGAACTTGTAGGTCTTACAGTACAGACGATCAACCGTCTTTGACGGTATGGCCGGTAGATCAGTAAGCTCAATCCCCACAGCTTCAAGGACTGGGGTAATCAAAGAGCCACAGAAGATCCTGCCAACTGTGGAATATTGAGCATTCTGCCAGTTAATCATGGCGAAGTGAGCGAAAGACAATTTGGGCCCTCTAATCATAGCGTAGAGGACAACAAGCTCCGGTGCAGTGACGTGTCCACTATTGTGCTGGCTGAATACAGTTTTCCTGAGGACCCGATGCATATAATAAATCGCCAGGTTGCGGATGTGCGAACTCTTTGGATTATGCTGCTGGAAGCTCAGTTTGTGTCTACCGCTAATAGCCTCCCAGATAACATGTCGCTCGATGCCCTCGGGCCATTCGAACCCGGTCGTTGGATCAACTCTGTAAGCCTCATCGATCTGCTCTCTGGCAAGTGAAAACTCCCCTTGCCTCTCGATCTTGAAACTGATACCCCTCGGTGCTCCATTCGGAAAGTAGTCCACCTTGACTGTGGCAAGGAACTTCTGAGTGAAATCTAGGTATGTGGAGGCGACCTCATGTCACACATCACCATCCACCCAATGCGGGCAAACATGCTCTCAATATTCTCTAGGATGCCCATTGCAGTCATCCACTTCATGTCTGGGAATGTGGAACTGACCACAGTCATGTCGGAAGCTTGCCATATCTCTCGATCTCCTTCTTGGTGAACACGATCTCTCCTTCGGTATCCTGGGTGTTAGTCGACAAAGAGGATCCATCGGGATTGTGGGCTCTTTTAGACTACCTCTCATTCGGGCCATCGCTCCTGTAATTAGTGCCATTCACAAAAAAAAATCAACAATATAGGAGCATATTAAAATGAGCACGAGTTCATCCCCCATTGTGTACTACGACTCGAGTTTATGTGAAAAACATTCATTGCCTCACAATTGGCATTTATACTACATCAATTATCCCCCATCCCCCAACATCTGTTAAGAATAACCGACAATTTCGTACCCCATGGACACACTAACATGATCACAAAAACCAAATCAAGCACGCAATAGTCCATAATACAAGAGAATGTGGCAACGTTAATTATTTCTCCCAAACTTATACTTGACAGCGCATCATATTTGAGGAAAACATATCAATTTCACAAAGGGAACACTAATTGCAACAAAAGTTCATATACATAAAAAATCCCCAATTTCAAGTCTCAAGAACCCTACTATCAGAAATTCGAAAAATTGACCATCAATCAAGCAAAAAACAAGTTCCTCATGGAAAATACATCATAATCTAGCAAGCCCATGCATAAAAATCAAACATTGTAGCCAAAGTCCAACGAAATCACCAAACGCTAGGTTTTTATATTTTCTTCACATTCTAACCATGGAAATGGAATCAAACTTGTAAATGAGAATAGAAATTCAAAAGAAATTATCTTAGGATCCACGACTTGGAATGTATGGACAATGGGATGTAAGATCGAGGGATCGAAGGTTTTGGAGTGGAGAGAAAAGTGAAAAGTGCATGTGTGCAGCCTTCTGCCCAGATTTTAAACTGTCTTGATCCCCAATCGGGTCGATTGAGTTCAAAACTGTGCTTTAGTTTAAAAACTCAGGTTAGGGCATCTTACCTGGTTCGATCGGGCCGATCATGCTGCATTTTCTCCAAGCCGATTGTGTGCTTGACTGATGGATCTTTTGGTGTATGATTGGCCCGATCGGTTGCCCCATCGATTTGATCCTTTGGTATCCGTCACAGTAGTTTCCAAAATCTGTGCGTTGTGAGTACGATCCCTGTTTTGCACCATATCAGCTCCCGGACCTCGAAACTCCTGTTTAATCACTCACGTACTTGCAAAATAGTGACCTAGACCAAAATTGTGTCCTATGGACTGAAAACTCAAAATACGACTACCTTGGTAAGTCAAACAATGAAAAACTCAAAAATTCAACTATCAAAAATCTAAGTAAAATGACATAACTGATAAAACGCTAGGTTACCTCTCAGCCAGTGCTTGATTCAACGTCGCTAGCTCAACGGTACCTCAGCTCATGCTTGGATGGGTCCATGTGTTCCTCCAAGCTTATAGTTATGTGCCCTGGCAACTACTCGGCCTCATAATATGTCTTCATCCTCTGGCCATTTACCATGAAGTTGCCTCTCGATCCAATCAACTTAGCTACCCTATTGGAGAAAAGCTTCGCGATCACGAAAGGGTCGGTCCACCTAGACTTCAATTTTCCTAGAAAAAACCGCAAATGTGATTTATAAAGTAATACCTTATCCCCCTCGTTCAGTTCCCTCTGGCGAAGCTTTCCATCATGGAAGAACTTTACCCTTTCCTTGTAGATCCTTGGATTCTCGAATGCCTCATCTTAAAACTCCTCCAATAACATCAAATCGAGTGGCCTCTCAACGTCTGCCTTCTTCAAATCTAAATTGATCTTCTTGACTGCCCAGAAGGCCCGATGCTCCAATTCCACTGGAAGATGGCAAGATTTTTCGAACACCAACTGGTAAGGGGACATACCTATGGGGGTCTGGTAAATAGTCCATTACGCCTAAAGTGCATCATCCTATCGAGCTGCCCAATCCTTCACTGGGACCACTATTTTCTCCAAGAAGCGCTTGATCTCACGGTTGTCCAACTCTGCCTGCCCATTAGACTGAGGGTGATAAGGCGAGCCAGTCTTATGCCGAACTCCATAACGTGCCAAAAGCGTGCTCAGCCACCTATTGTTGAAGTGAGAGCCTCCATCGCTGAGTAGAACCCTTGGAGTCCCAAACCATGTGATCACATGCTTCTTGAGGAAACTAATGACAATCTTGGAGTCGTTAGTGACTATCTGAATAGCCTCAATCCTTCGAGAAATGTAGTTAATGGTGAGTAAGATGTATTGAAATCCTTCAGACCTCGGGAAGGGTCCCATAAAGTCTATCTCCCATATATCAAACAACTCCATCTCTTGCATCTTTATTTGAGGCATCTTATTCCCTTTCGAAATGTTACCGGACCTTTGGAATCTATCGCACTACGGGACGAACATCCTATAGTCCTTTTGAATGCTCTGCTAGTAGAACCCGCTAGTGAGGATTTTCAAAGTGGTACGGTCAGCAGCGTAATGACCTCTAGATAGGGCCGGGTGGCACGCCTTCATGATTTTGTGCCACTTCCACTAAGGTACACATCGACGGATGATTGCATTTGCACACCGTCTATAGAGAGACGGATCATCACAGTAATAGAACCTGCAATCATGTAGAAACTTCCGTCTTTGCATGGAGGAAAGATATGTAGTCACGATACCGCACGATACAAAAATAACATAATGTGTAAGCCACGGGGTGTTGGTCCAACTTTAAAAAAGTGTTCATCAGGGTACATCTCAAGAATCTAACAATGTGGCTCACCCCCCTTCACCGGCTGCTCCAATCGCAAGAGGTGATCGACTATCATGTTCTTGCATTTCTTTCGATCTTTGATCTCCATGTCAAACTCTTACAGCAGTAGAATCCAACAGATCAACCTCGGCTTCACATCCTTCTTGGCAAAGGGATACTGAATTGCTGCATGGTCAGTGTACACCACTGTCTTTATCCCAACCAAGTACGATCGAAACTTGTCGAAAACATACACCACCACAAACAGTTCCTTTTGGGTAGTGGTGTAGTTTGTCTGAGCTGAGTCGAGTGTTTAGCTGGTGTAGTGGATCACTCAAAACTGCTTCTCCCTATTCTGCCCCAATGCAACCCCTGCCATCACATCACTCGCGCGGCACATGAGAATGAAAGGTTCGTTCCAATGGTGAGATCAACATGAACGCGGTAGTCAATGCCTCCTTCAGCTTCTCGAAGGCCTGCAAACAATCATCAAAGAAGACAAACTTAGCATCTTTTTCAAGTAAAGAACTAAGAGGACGAGAGAGTTTCGAGAAATCCTTCACAAATTATTGGTAGAAGTTGGCGTGTCCCAGAAAGCTCCAAATAATCTTCATGCTTGTTAGGGGCAACATCTTCAAGATTGTGACGATCTTAGCTTGGTCCACCTCTAAATCTGTAGCAGAAACCTTATGCCCTAATACAATCCCCTCACGTACTATGAAATGGCACTTCTCCAAGTTTAGTATAAGATCAGTTTCCTCACATCTCTGCAACACTATGGTTAGATTCTCGAGGCAACTAACAAATGATCATCCAAAAATTGAGAAATTGTTTATGAAGACATCCATTATCCTTTCCATTAGGCCGTGGAATATTGCCATTATGCACCTTTGAAAGGTCGCCGGTGCATTGCACAGTCCAAAGAACATGCGCTGATAAGCAAATACGCCATAAAGGCAGGTGAATGCGGACTTATGTTGATCCTCAGGGGCGATGGAAATTTGGTTATAACCGGAGTAGCCATCAAGAAAGTAGTAAAACTCATACCCGGCTAACTTATCAAGCATCTGATCAATGAACGACAACGGGAAGTGGTCTTTTCGAGTAACTGCATTGAGCAGCCTATAGTTGATGCACATCCTAACCCGTCGCCGGTCTCATGGCTACCTCCACTCTAGCTTCATCCTTCACGATCGTGGTGCCACCTTTCTTTGCTACTACCTGCAAAATAGCATAAATAATAACTGCATCCAGTAATCTGAGCACCTCCTTTCTGACAATTTCTTACATCACTGGGTTGAGTCTCCTCTGTGGCTGCACCCTCGACTTGTAGTTCTCCTCCACAAGAATCTTATGCATGCAAATGGAAGGGCTAATACCCTTGATGTCAGATATGCTCCATGCAATAGTAGACTTATGCCCCCTCAAAAGATCAAGCAAACGATCGAGCTGAGATTGAGAAAGAAAAGAGGATACAATTACTGGATACGTCTCAATCTCACTAATAAATGCATACTGCAAGTGACCCGATAATGGCTTCAGCTCGGGCTTTGGGGTCGTCTCCTTCGGGTGTGTGGCCATCTCCCTTGCCTTCTCCTCTTCTTCTTTACTCCTCAACTGAAGGTAGTTCACCAATTCTCTATCCTCCATTTCTTGTACACTATCAAGAGAACCTGCTACATCCAACAACTTACCACACACATCATATAGATCATGAATAGAATAAACCGAGTGTTGGATAGCACAATCAACAATGTTCGTATGCAACATTTGAGAATCAGAAATAAGAAGGAATGAGGTTACAGGACTACACTCATCTGAGAAGGCCTTAGAATCCTCATGATGCTTCATCGTCTTGTAGATGGAAGGTGATCTTCTCCTAGTCGACGCGCAGTGTGAGCTCCCCTTTTCTCACGTCGATGAGAGCATCTCCGGTGGCAAAAAAGGGTCTCCCCAACATGAGGGGGATATTTTTATCCTCCTCCATATCCAAAACCACGAAGTCAACCGGGAAAATGAATTGATTTGCCTTGACGAGCACATCCTCCACTATCCCTTTCGGATATGTCACAGACCGATCAGCCATCTGTAGTGTGATGGTGGTCAGCTTGATCGTTCTAATCTCCAGTTTTCTAAAGATCAACAATGACATCAAATTGATTCTGGCTCTAGAATCGAACAAAACCTTGTCGAATATCTTGCCACCTATCTCGCAGGTTATAGTGAAGCAGCCTGGATCTTGCCGCTTTAGGGACAATTTCTTCTGTAGGATGGCGCTACATTTCTCAAACAAATTTATCATTTCAAAACTCCCAAACCTCATTTCTGTGTCACCAGGTCCTTCAAAAACTTAATGTAGCCCAGATTTTCTTGAAGTGCTTCTAAAAGAGGAAGATTAATGTGAATCTTCTTCATGTGCTCCAAGAAACTCTGGAACTTGGCATCATAGTTCTGTTTCGCAAGACGCAGGGGAAAAGGAATGTCTCGGGAGAGTTCACCATCGCTATTGGTTTACCTCTATTTACTTCCTTCGGAGGTGCTGTAACTCTAGGGTCCTTCTCGGGGACCTTATCAATTGCTACATCTCTTGATGAGCTCGGTGCTGTAAGCCCCTGCAACTGCTTCCCACTTTGGGTAGTGATCGCATAACAGTGATCCTTTGGGTTGACCACAGTGTTGCTCGGATGCTGCCCCGGTTTATACTATTTGCTCAATTGGTCAACTACTTGAGATATCTGCTTCTGCACTTCTTTAAACCTCCTTGCAATGCAACGATATCTCCTTCAATTTTCTGGTTCTTTGCGTGGGATGCTGCCATGAACTGCTGAAGCATGACGCACAGATCGGCATTTGATGGGGGCAGTGGTACTAGTGGTTTGTAATGAGGAGGTTGTGGTGGGCATGACTGATTAGCTACCGTGTTGGTGCTGCTAAATCCTGGGGGTGGCTGCAGTGCTCCATCTAGATTACTCCAAGAAAAGCCAGATGATTTTTGTCATTCTGATAGTAGCCTGGCCGTGGCTGATCCTGAAAACCACAGTTGAACTGCTTTTGGCCCTCAACATTATATGGCCTCTGGTTCACGTAGTTCACATCCTCATCATCACCTGCTCTCATGTCAGCCACCCCTTGCTGCAACTGCCTCATATTCTGCACCTCTGTCATTGTTTCCGCAGCTACCAACCTTCTCATCTGTCTTCGATTGTTGTGCCAACCTGACTTGCTCCTAACCAATGCATCCAGAAGCTTCTTACCCTTTTTCGGCCCTATCTTAACAAATTCGACCTTTGTGTGATGGTTGAGTTGCTCTTGACTCTGCAACATCAACTGGCATCGAGTGAATTCGAGTTGTGGGTAGCTCGCTACAAGTTCACTAAATGGCTCCCATCCCTGATAGATTCGTTCCCCTTCCTCGAGTTGGAATGATGGAAGTTCTGTTTGGAGCTGAGCGACCTAGCCGGGCGGGAAGAAGGTAATAAGGAACTCCCTGCTCACTCTCGACCACTTGAGGCGATCCTTGTGGGGGATCGTTCTATTCCACTTTCGTGCTTTGCCTAAAAGAGTGCACAAATAGAACCACTTGGACGTAGTTCATGGAGACATTCCTTGGTTTCCATGCATCCATGATCTCCAGGTAGAGTTGAATGTCCTCATTGGCGTACGTGCTAGGTAGTTTCCTGTATTCTTGCTTCTCTAGCTGCTTTGATAAGGTCGAGCTCACCTCAGACTGTGGGACATGGATAGGATACTACACTCGGCGAGTGATCTTCTTTGATGGGTAGAACATGGCATCAAAGGGATCCTCGTCGGAGTCATCTGAATCTTCGTCGGAGTCGGATCCATCGTTTGAATCATCGTCGTCAAAAGAATCACTGGGTGATGGTGGGGGGTGGTGGACGGTGTTCCTTCCTCGGACCTTTCCCCATGATTCGTTGTTTTTTGCGCGGTGGGTTCTGGTCAATTGTTTCTATCTAGAGCTCCATGCCTTCTATCTGTTGTGAATATGTTCTGGTTTTGGCAGTTCTTTCAGATTTGGATTCCTTTGTTGAATGCTGGCGGTGTAGTCAAGTCCCTGAACTCAAGGAACCCTTCGTCAAAGTCCGGTTCAGAGACTTTTCCTTTTCCACTGGCTACTGCCCTTTCTGCCTGCTTTGCGGCCTGTTGTTACTCAAACAACTGATATCTGAGTCGCTGGATCTCCTCATTCCTTTCTCAAAGCGCTTGATGCGATTGCTCACTTTCGCACTGTCTCGCAGCCTTTTCCTGTTCTTCCATCTCTCTGGTCTGTTCACTATTTAGCTTGAAACCGTTCAATGGCACTGATGACTTGTTCCTTCTGAGGCTTATCCAACTGCTCAAGAACTTGTTCCACTGAGCTGGCGCTTGCTGGGTCGGTTGGCCCTGTGTTCTGTGGAGTTGACATACTGAAATTTCCACCTGCCCAAACCTTGTCAACACCATTGTTCCTATAAACTGAAAAAACTATAATTAAATATTGGACGAAAGAAAAGAAAAGAAGTCTAAGCAGATAGTTATAGATATCAGAAATACTGTAACCAATCAAAGAATATTAGCCTCCGGCAATGGCGCCAATAATTTGATAGCAATGAAGTGTACGACCAGATTTTAATTATTGAATCTGTTGATTACTTATGGAGTTCAATTTGTCTAGAATATAGTTTATAAACCTAAATATTGACCTTGAAAAGTTTTTAGATTCAATTTACATTAACTAATCTAAATTATCTAACACAAAAACTAAATGAAAATAAATCACTCAAATAACTTTTTAAAACTTTAGAACACAAACATTAGATTTCAGGTAATTTACTCTTACAATGATCCAATTGATTTAACAAAGACAATTTAACCTAATTTAATTCCATCACATGTGAAACATCAGTTAAGTTACTCTAAGTCGTCCTGGCTCGGGCACGACAGAATGTGGAAATGCAATTGTAATTAACTTCTGACTCGGGCATCTAACAAATTCTACTCTTGATAAGACCTACAGATTTACACTCTTATGCAGTTAATTCCTGGCTCGGGGAATTAACAAATCGTATTCTCAATTCACGCTTTCGTATTCCTTAATTTATCCTAGTCCAGGATAAATCTTAGAACAATTATGCGGAATGATGATTAGGTAATCTAACACATAAAATCAAGCTCGATGGAATTGAAGAAACAATAATATAGATAGAAAAATCAAATCTTTATGAAAAATCAAAACGGATCAAAGTAGTTTCAACACCCAAAATCTGAAACTAAACTTACCCGAAAAACATAGCAAGTTTTGAACACATCATAATATAAGAAATACAACAAATCATAGAACAGGGTAAGAAAAACTCAAAATCTATGGTGTCGGATCTCCAATCTTCAGTCTCAAACTTCCCTTCGTGTTCTTCGATGATAGACTCTTCTCAAAAGTGCATAAATTCTCTCCAGGGCGTCTATAAGATGTATTATAGGCCAAGGTATGAGTTGGGCCATGGAGGGGCAATCTTGTAAATTTTGGAAATTTTTTGAGCAAATCCCGATATTCGATTAGGCCGATTGGGACTTCGATCAAGCCGATCAGGTTCAAAAACAAATCAAGTGCTCGATCGACTCAATCCTCAAATTCGCTCTAATCCAACCATCTCCATGTCGATTGATTAACAAGGATTAGACACGCCTGATTACGATTGATCGGGCTGATCATAATTTCTTCTTCAAGCTCTAAAAAACACTCTTTTCTGTAATGCTCGATCAGATGTGATCGAGCCACCATGACCGAGCACCCTTAATCGGGCTAATCAGATACCGGATTGGGCCAATCACACTCCTTTCTTCACCTATTTATGACACTTCATCAAATTTCACCTATTTTTCACTTGAAAAGTCAACAAACATAATTAAACGCACCCGAACACCAAAAGAAACAAAACGACACAAATGATAAGTGGGTATTTTCTACCTAGAACCACACAAACCACACTCAAACATACGGAAAAACATGCAAAATACATACTCATCACCTTCCTACTTCGGCATTTAAGAATTACATTCTTTTAATCCTCCCACAACTACTCAAGGTAGAGACGAGTTGGTGTGGAAATTCTCTCCTAATGGAAGGTTCACTACTAGCTCGGCATATAAGTTTTTATCTGGTATAGCGGATGAACAAACAGATTGCCGGTGGCACCAAGTTTGGAAATGGGCTGGGTCGTAAAAGATTAGACAATTTTTCTAGCTTGTTCTTAAAGGCAGATTGATGGCGAACTTGGAGAGGAATAGAAGACATATTGCGGAGTCTGACAGTTGTTCTCAGTGCGAGAATGTGAGTGAATCTATTATTCACGTGCTTCGCGACTGCCCTGTGGCTGCAAACACTTGGCTGTCTCTAATCCCGGCCGATAAAATGATAACCTTTTTTAGTCCAGACGACGATGGATGGTTAGAGGAGAACTTTTTCCCTACGGCATCGACTCATAATATGGAGTGGTTGATACTTTTTAGGGTTGGGATTTGGTTAATATGGAGGTGGAGGAATAAGTTTGTCTTTGAAAGATAAAAACTTTGACTTACCATCTAGATTGAACACGATTTCGAGCTATCATAGAATGGTGTCCAGAGGTGGAGAAATTTCGGAGGCCTTAAATGGGACCAAAGCATTAAGGAGCGTGAGCTTGATTGGATGGAATAAACCACAAGGGGGCGGGTTAAGCTCAACACAAATGGTGGGGTGTGTAGTGCAACGGGGTTGGAAACTGCATGAGGCTTGCTTCAAGACATAGATGGAGCTTGGAAAAATGGCTTTACTTGTAATCTTGGTGGATATACAGTGGTTAAGGCAGAACTTTGGGGACTTTATCATGGCCTTCTGTTGGCATGGGAACTGGGCTTCAACAATGTTTGCAATGAAGTGGATGGCAGAGAAGTGGTGGAGATGATTACTGGATCGAATGGAAGTGCTGGTTTGCATAAGGATCTAGTAGCGAAAATTAGTGAGATGTTGAGGAGAGATTGGGAGGTTGAGGTAAATCTCATCTCCAGGGAAGATAATCTCGCAGCGGATTGCCTGACGGCTCTTGAAGCGAAGTATTAGAGGGGATTTCAGAAACTCGAAGAACTGCTGATGGAGGTTGTTCCTTGGCTAATTTATGATGTTTGTGATAGATCTCGACCCAATTCGATGTAGTCTAGGCTATCTTCTAGCCTTTTCTTTTGTACCGAAAAAAATAATATTGTTTTTATGTTTGTATCGTGCTTGCCTCCAAGCTTAAAATATCGATTATATTCATCATAAAAACATAATCAATCCCAAAAAAAACATAATCCGGCAATAAAACAGAGTGGGCTCAACTTATGATCTCGTATTAATAATAATTTCCAGTAAGTAAAAGTAATATGTGATTACAAAGTCAATTTATGGATTATTGATGTCATTTAGTTGTTTGGTGAAAATTTCTAATTAACTATTATATATACTCCCACAAAACACACACAGATTTTGACATTTTGTTTTAGTGGTACAGACATAAATCTCTTATCATAGAATTACTTTCTTCTTTCGAGTGAAAATGCTTCACGTGTCCTAAATAGTTGATTTGTACAATCATGTCATATGTTATACTTTCCTTTGAAAATATGATGCCATCCATACTGTATGATGTTACACCATAAGAGTCATTATTGCTGTCAGGAAAAAATGTGATATTTTTCTATTTATTTATTTTTAGAGAAAAAAGGACCTTTATTAATGACTACCACGGTAAGAAGAACTACCGAGTGCATCGAAAAATCTTCGATCAAAATGACTATATCATTATAATTGACTCCTACATGAGCTAAATAATGTGCTGCACTATTAGTTTTACGAACATATATAAAACATCAATGAAACAACTCTCACGTACTTGGTTCAACACATCATCCATATCTTCCGACAAAAAATGTTTGGTTTATTTAATTGAAAAATGAATATTTTGATCCTTCGAGCATGCTCACATGAATAATTTAGCGTTTCGATGACTATATGAATCGATTAAATTATTACTTTATATTTGAAATTCCTCATATGATAGGGGAAATAAATATTCTATACATTTAGATTTGTTTTATATATGTTATTTATCTTGTGCTTCTTTGTTTACCTAAATTTAGATTGCATTTTAGCGTTTTAAGTGTTATTTGTTTTATTTATTTGACGTCACGTCACGTAGTACTTAACTAATTAATTTTTTTGGCATCTTAAATATAGCACGATTATGTCATCGAACAAAGTTCTTAATCAAAATTAGTGATCCAAATACTAATGACATCTTAAAATTTGGAAAAACTGAAAATGTAATTTTTTTTATATAGAGAAAATAGGGTGAATGCCAAGCTCTGACATGACTGCTAGCCTGAGAAAAATTATTATTATTTTTTTAATTTTTAGGGTATTGAACGACGATAAGAATGTTCAGAAGAGTATTTTTATGTTTTGGTTTACCCCCTTTTATTATTTGTCCAAAATTCATTTAGTATGGTAGCATGTATAGATATGAATGGTATAAGATAAACAAACTTTTGGTAGAATAAAATCAAGATGTTCAGCTTAGACTGATTATGTGATTCAGGTAGGTAAAATAATATATATAT
>AYJT01105970.1:0-39080 GCA_001278415.1 Ocimum tenuiflorum
TTATAATTTTCTACTCGAGGGACAAGGCCCAGAAAAGAAAGCGAAACACATGTTTGAAGTTCAAGGTTATTTTACATAATGACAAGGGCTACCATTTATAAATTGAAATGTTGCTCTATATTCAATGTAGAGAACTTTATAGGCCATATTCATTCTGCCTGCCCACTACTATTTAGTATCAACTCTCTCACAAATAAATCTGAAAGAACAACCTCAACATAGTCACATGAGCACACGTTAAAAGTTAGATTCATTAATTTTTTAAAAGGAAAATATGTAATTCTATAAATAACTATATTTCTAAATAATGAAAAATGACGTCGTTTTAATTCGTTACAACACAACTTATAACCACGTAACTGAAAACGCGACGCTTAACGATCACGTAAGCAAATTTTTGACGATATCAACTACTGAGGATATAATTGCATAATAAATGAAACTTCGGGATATAATTGCATAACAAAATTTTATTTGGATATAATTGCATAATCGACTATAATTAGGGATTAGTATAGTAAGAAATGAAAAGGTAAATCTGATCCCAAAGGGTTTCTAAAGATTGAAAATGACGTTGTTTTGATTCGTTGCAATAGAAATTATGACGACATAATTAAAAACGTGACGTTTAGCGACCACATAAGCAAATTTTTCGACAATACCAATCACCGAAGATATAATTACATAATAAATGGAACTTTGTGATATAATTGCATAACGAAATAAATTTAAGATAGAATTGCATAATTGACTATAATTCATGGTATAATTGCATATTTCTATAACCAAATCTATGATATCAACTCCATACATATTATTATTAGTGTTGTTGTTATTATTATTTTCATAAAGTAACAAATCTACATTAATAAACTAGAGGAATTGAACTAAGACAACACCACATTAATATAAAAAAAATTAAACAACACTATATCACACTTCGGTAAAACAAAACAAAATTATCACAAAAATTAATGAAATAAATAAAAAAAGAATAACAAATGTAAAGGAAAAAGTAGAAAAGGAAATTTCGGGATGGGTGGCCAACAACGTGACAGTGTGGCCCCCACCGCAAACTAGAAACGCAATTATTTTTGGGACTTATTTCTGAAGAGATAAATATGTATACTGAAATTCTCTCTCGTGAACGGGTTACAAAATCGATTACAAGAATAAATTAATTGATATAAGATTTTTTTTTACATAAAGACTAGTTTGGTGTGAAAAGTTTATGAGTTGCTATTTCTGGTCAAATTTTCACCAATCATGAAATCATTTTTATGCTGACGAATAGTTTTTTGTTATTAAATGATCGAACCTATTTTTTATTTGTTATCAATATATTTGGTGGGTCCATTGCTTCCCAGCCCCTCGACATGATCGTATTTTCTTTGTTTTATTTACTACTATGAAAAAGATGTTCAGAAATCACTTTTTAAAGAAATATTAGCCCCTTTTGTTTGTAATTTGTATCTGATATCTATTACTCATCTTTCTAGAGGATGCACCATATGCATGATCAAACAATTTGTTTTGACGACCTATAATTCAGTACGCATCACTCCCGTCAATTTTTGAATGATTCTCTTAGGAGCTGATAATATATAAATTTGTTTATAACTTAGTCAGAAGGTTTAATTACTTCTTAATAATAATAATAATAATAATAATAAATGCACGATATTAAAATACAAACTATTAACATAAGATCTGAATGTTTACAATTATCAATCTTTGACAAACGGAAATGCATTTTAACTATTATTTTTATTATAAATTAATTCTTTAACGCATATTAACATATTGCCCAGGAAGCAGTTTCATAAAAAAAGTTTACTCTCAATTATTGAAGTGCAAATAATTTCAAGATTGATTGCAAATCATCAACTCCATGGTTTTGATCCCCTAGAAAGTGTACTAATTCTTAAATGAAGAGGACACGTTCTCCAAAATGACTGAAATAAGCCTATTTAAGAGTAAGAAATTAAGCTTAAGAAATAGATAAAATTGGATAAAAATCAACCACGCCTGAAATAGGCCCGACCCTCACAAATTATCAAGACTAGCAGCCGCTCCCGTTTGAATTGGGCAACTTTGATAATTTTTTTGGCATCTCTCTATCCAAAAAATTAGGATTCATAATCTAAATTTGTCGATTATTATACGTGGAAATTTCAATTCAAAATTCCAATTCCAAATATTCATGTAGATATTTTATTACTGTGACACATCATGCATGTTATTTGAATTTTCGTGCAATTTAAAGCCAACTATTTTCACGTATATCTCGACTTATCAATTCCAATATTACAACAAATCACAATTCCAATTTATACCTTATATATGTGAATTTCTACTAATATGCAAATAACATCACGATCTCATTAAACAAACACAAACCAATCAACCGCACCCAAATTCACATAATGAATATGCATAAAATAAAACGAACATATGCATTAACATGTGGAATTGAGTGCCTATCAAGAACGAGCATACGAAAAATTATATACTTTTTTCCGTCTTTTAGGTATATTACATAACCTACATATCAAGTTCTAAAATTAATAAGGAAATCTGAACTTTATGGTGTGCTACTTGACAAAATATGATACCTAACATTTAGAGTAATATTTTCCTACCCTATCCATCAAAATTATCGCTTCACTGTCGTCGCATTTCAAAGTAGCTAGCTACCTAGGTAGATATGATTTACTGTACAGCCTTCTCTTTATTTGTTGAACCCACAAAAGACAAAAACATTATTTGGACTTTTGTAATTATTGTGCTGATGATATATTTACTTGTTTTTGTCCTTTTGTAATTATTTCATTCCTGACGCTGCTCCCCTTAAATATAATATTAAATAAATTCACACGGATGTTTCTACGTAAACTCGAATCATTGACTCTAAAATCACGATAAAGATATTTATTACTGTAACCCGGGATGGAAGACCTGCTTTCATCTTCTCGTGCATGGTTATTGCAATATATTCTGCCCCTTTTCGTTCTTTCTACCACAAAGCATATTTTTAAAACAAAAATCACCAATATTTCACATTATTCACTACTATTTGTTTGGAAAATATTCAAAGAAGTTTTATGAATATCTCAACATTTATGAAAATATTCTTTATTCTCGGACAACATAATCATGAAATCAAAATTTAAGTTAGATATCCATAAAAGGCGCTTATACATAAATTCCCTTTACATGTCAGAATGGGAAATCTTGATAGGTCCAACTCGTGTAATGGAAAACTACCCTAAATCATTAGAATTTCATCAAACGTGAAACATATTGTGCCGGCAAGGTAAATTCGTAACCAAACGCCAACAATGCACCACACCCATCCATGGCATACCAATAGAAATGCATTTCAGTCAAGTAGGTCGACTCCGCAAATTATTATTCAACCAATTCATACAAGGCAATAATAACAATATTATGTATACCAAAACAATATCATATTTTATAATAAAACAAACTAATTAGAGAATCATTTTCTGTATGATCTATATAATATAGTTGATGGTGGGATTCAAAAAGGTGACAAATCCAACGTTGAGACTACAAAAGTTGGAGATAAAATTTGGGATAATTAAATTTATCAAGATATTATTGTTATATATATTTTTTTAAAGATGATGCAACCGAAATAATTATATGAAGAATAAGGAACTCACTCGATATAAAGGTGTCAAAATATCAGCTTTTTGTGGATTTAAAAGTGTCCAAAGCAACCATCGAACTCTATTCTTTGATTCCTTTTGTTGTTGGTGCTGAGGCTGCCCAACTCATTTTCTGGTGAAGAAATTACAGGCATTTACATAAATAAATTGGAGTTTGATCGTCGGAATAGATATATTCCAACACTTGGCTAGTGATGTCGATTTCATATCTATGCAAGAATATTTAATGAAAAAAAAAAAAAGACTATCCCTCGAAAGAAGCCCAAATTCTTATACATTTATCGGTAAATCTAATAGCACAGTTTTTCTTTAATCGAGTAACTAAGAAAGCATTCCTGCCATATATATATCAGAATTCGGAAACAATGAGTAGTATTACTAAATCATTAATCATTCATATAATAGAATCCGAAAAAGAAGCAAATACCAAATAGATGCTTAAATTTGGTGACAAGACAAGAAAGCAAGACCAAATCCTAAAATAAACCATCATTCAAAATTCTCAACAACCCTCGGTAAAGGAGAGCCTTCTTCTTCATCCAAAGAGAGACGAGATATGAAGGCGAACAACATACATTGCATGATCCTAAGAAGAAGAAGAAGAAGAAGAAGAAGAAGAGGATAAAAAATTCGAACGCAAACCGCACTGAAACAAACAACAACGATATAGCAAGGAACATCATTCTTGATACAACAAAATATTTATTTGAATTACAGCACAAACATGAAACCATCAACACTTCCACTTACCAATCAATACATGCATCTCTGTCAAGAATACGATGGACACAAGAATTCAACACCAAAGATTTAGGTTTACCCGTTATAACTCATCATCAATGTCTTCGTCATGCAATATGCCATAGTACGTATACGATGCCTTCAGATGAAACTCAGATGAGCTAGTGTAGTAGAGCTGTTATTTCTTCTTTCCACTGCCAATCGTTAACAGCTCGAAGCTACGCAGAGTTTCATCTCGGACACCTCTCGTAGCAGCACGAGTGAAAGAAGAGGATTTGGACTCAAATCCAGGTTGCAATCTTTGAGTGGTTGATATACGACCGCTGCTTGAGCCGAGCCGACTATGACGGTTGTCGCTGGGTTCACCAGAGGAGCTGGGCCTGCTGCTTGATACTACTGCCCTCTTTGAGCTACTGCCAGTCCGAGAAATCCGGCCTCTTTCAGAATCCATTTTCTGGAATATTCGAGGGACCACTTGTGAATTTGAAATCCTCTTTCAGACTTGTGTTAGGAAAATATTTTAAGCAATTTTAACCCACCATGTCTTTAGACGTTGGTACATCATCAGGTCTGTTTCTCGAGTGATCTCCCTGCTGCAAGCCTGGAGTAGAACTGTTCCTTCTTGCAAATGCCTCCATTGAACCAGAGAATCTGTCCCGAATCTCATGCTTCACTACATGATACATGTATTTGCCATTCATCAGTTGTTAACAGGACACTTGGAATCCGACAGAGATTCTTCTTCTTTTCTTTTTTTTTAAAGGTCTCGGGGGAGGAGATGGATGGAAGGGGTGAAAGATCATCGTTTCACATCTCCTCAAAGAAAAAAAAAAAATTCTTGTACTATTTCTTCCTTGCAACTGTAAGCATAGTTATCACTCATTACCTGGCGTCTTCTCAACTCTTTCTGCGGACTGTCCTAGGTTTAAAGGGATTTTTCCTGTTGGCTGCTGAATAAAAAAAGGGTAAGATTCTATCTTTTTTAGAACTAGTAATGGTAAATGTATTCACATGTATCAAGTGATTTTGCATATTTTTGTCAAATACTTTTCCTATAATAAGGTAGATAACAAAGAGATTTCTTGTACACAAATAACTCTAACACACAATATTAAAATAAATAAATAAATAGAGATTACATTGTTGGTATACAGAGTTAGAAAATCATATAATGTACGATATCAAAATGAAATATGTAATATGCATTATTATATATTAAAATGTATTATCATCACTCTCAAATAACTTTTTATTTTATGATAAAAAAATATTTGAGGGGGATGAAAAATGCAAGATCCATTTTGCAAGAAAATAAACACTTTAATAATAGATATAGATAAATTAAAGTCATAAAAGATCAAGCAAAAACCAACCCTTGCTTTAGAACTGGAGCCAATCTGTGGATACTTCAGTATTGTCCAATCAAACACATAATCAAATTGATAACCTGAGATAATGATCCAATCATCAGCAGTAAACTGTAAGAATATATCCAAAATATATTTATGATTTAAAATGACAGTGAGAAGTTGATAAAGAAACATGAGATAAATCAAACATGAGCATCCATTTACATATGTACCTTCTCGAATAAAAAGGTCACGGAAAAGTCTCTTCAAGTAAGAATAGTCAGGCTTGTCTTCAAACCGCAGTGACCGGCAATAATGGAAATATGAAATGAACTCTGATGGATAAGATTTACAAAGCACCTGTCGACAAATGAAATCACAAAATTTATATGATACACCAAGTGACAGCTGTAGTAATGCAACAAGAGCAACAAAGCACCACAACATTCACGTTGCACTTTGCTTTCGTGTTATGCGAGACTGTCATAAGTGCCACAAAAGATATATGTTGTATAGAGCAAGTTACAGTACTTCTACTGGAGTAAGCATTTTTTTCTCACTGATCCTGTCATACTTTTGCTTTTTTGTGCCAGCTTTTAGTCCCTGCCAAGGAAGGCTAAAACAAAAATACATAAGAATTAGAAGAGCAAATCATTGACTATGACTAACTAACAAGATAGATAATAGAACTGCATACTCACCTTCCTCTTAGGAAATACATAAGGACATAGCCAAGAGATTCTAAATCATCCCTTCTGCTTTGCTCTGCAATAAGAGATAATAAATATAGTAAGTTCAACAAAAACCAGGAACATGCTGACGAGAATTTCTGTTCTTTTGAGACAGAAGGATCACAGAAATGTTCTCCAGTTTACTAGTAACAAGCACAAGTTTCACTCACCAACTCCAAGATGGGTATTAACACTAGCATAACGAGCTGTGCCAGTAAGATTCTTGTTTTCCCTAGAAGTAAGAAAGAAATAGAGTGAAATATATTCAAGAAAGAAAGGGTCGAGACATGCAAAACAAATTACATGTACTTGACTCATTTTCTACATTAACATCATATGCACAAACTTATAATGTAAGTTATATAGTATGCATCAGGAGAACTCAGAGTTCGCCAGAGCTGATATCAAGTTCCAAAGCATTAAATTAAGACACTAAGCTATCGTTTGTAACAGGTATGCTTGATTCCTTTAGCATCATGCAGCCCACTAACCTCCTAACTACTCCCTCTCCAATAAAGTTATAGTCCTTTTCTCATTTTCACACATAATAAGAAAATACATTTAATGCATTCGGAAAAGATAAAAGATTGTTAACTTCAAAGAAAATTTAGTAGAGTGTAGTAAGGAACAGTGGGGGTATTTTTCCATCTCTTAGAAAACGAACCAATTTAGCTCAACTGCAACAGTAGCAGTTCAACAAGGTATGCATTGTCACACTAAATATGGTTTGCCAGAAAGATGAATATGGTCCTAAATACATATCAAACACAAGCATTTAAAGTCAAATCAAACATCAACTCTCTTACACAGCTACTACACATACATTATTCATAATAATTTTGGAGGCTCCTTGTGTAGAGGGGATGAAAGAAGTCAAATTGGCAAGATAAAGTTTATTGCTCAATAGCAAAACCTGTAAGGTATATGTCTGTGAGTTTGTAGATCTCGGTATTTTTTTGCGAGTCCATAATCAATGATGTAGACCTGTCACAGAGATAAAAAGAAAAGTGTATAAAAGACCTGAACTTCAAGATAAATAAATACGTGTTTAGTCCATCAACAACTTTGGAGGATAAACCAAGCCACTCCATTGGGTTTTCCGATCATTACTAATTGAGCACAAATGGCAACATGATATCATGAAGAACAACAATTAACTAAAGAGAAGAAGGGAAGCCTTTGGTCTGGCAAGCATCTACCTCAAACCAGGAACTATATTAATTACTGAAAAATGTATTTTTAATGTGCACTTGCGATTCATTCCAATTTTACCAGGCTATGTTATGTGGGTTCACGTATGTTATTCGACCGAAGTATGAACTATAAGCCTCAAATTTTGTAAGAAGTTGATTATTTTACATTCAGTTGGAATGTTCCCATCCTAGACCATATGGAAGAATCAGGTATCACTCTATCAAACAGAAACACACAAATTAAATTTGAGAGTCGGTGTTTATATAGGTACATTGGATGATTAGATGGGATAATGATTTGAAAGAAACTAAATTCTTGCATTCAATTTTAACCTCTAACCAAAAGTTAGTTTCACCACCCCAGCCTATTTTATCAAAGCCAATTTAAGATAATAAACAAAGTGCGACTATTAGAAAAAGAAAAATAATAAGACGGATGAGAATCTTAACATCACTTGATCAGAGAAACTCAGGTTCATAAAGTTTTTTTCTTAAGATCAGCCATATTAATCCTATATAGTATGCAAAACTTCTATTTTGACAAAATCATAACTAGACAAGATGTCATAGGGAGAACTAGAACAGCCAACAATCAATCTATTCTTCATTTGTGGTGGTCAAGCTTTCAGTTACATGAGTCCCTGTATTCTTTATTCCTATCCAACGCACCACTGCCGGAACTACTGCACAACTTGTTAATGGCAGACCTAAAGCATCAACTTATCACTAGCTAGTCTTGTCTTGGAAGTTGCCTAACTACACAAAACTCTCTTCTGTTGAATCATTCCTTAGTATATTGCTGTTAATGAAACCCAAAAATTCCATAAAAAATAATGACATATGTATTGTAAATCCCCTATTGGATAGTACCCCAATAGCCATATTTGAATTAATTCCCCCCTGTACTTCAGATTTGCGACCATCTGCTGAGAAATTGCCAAATACCATTTTATTTATAAATAGCAACCTCTAAACTGTTTTTAAGGCATCCCTTTCATTAATACTGGATATATGTAGGATCATAAACACGAGAGCATTCAGTCACTCAGCAGTCAGCAAATATACATTAGAACAAGGACACTTCGGTTTCTTCATTGTCACAAGAAACATCACAAAGACCAATTAGGTGTTCATAATAGGACATCACATATCAGCCATTGGGCCCATAAAAGTCTTAATGTAAGTCCCGTTTACCAGCAAACTAGATGGTGCCTCCAAATCTACATCCTATAACCTTTCAGTTAGTAAGTCATCACCAATGTAGAGCACACAATCCAATCCCATGATAAAAGTACAACTAAAAGAATATGTATGACAATCATTTTCAATATCACATTATCGCTAGAATCAGCTAGTACAAGAAAGTAGAGAATACATGCGATGTATATAATAATTCAGATTCTGTCATGTAATGAACACAATACGCCATAACAGACATGTCCCCTATATTTAAGTGATTAGCCAAATAGCTTTCACCAGGCTAATGATACAAACTGTTAAAGGAAATAACATTCGATAGCACTAATAAGGAGCAAGGATGCTTTTAAGAAAGAAACACTACAACATGGGAACAAAAGCAAAGTTACCTGGTTGGCTTTGCGTCCCAATCCCATTAAGAAGTTATCAGGTTTTATATCACGGTGAAGAAAACCTCTAGAGTGCATGTATTCAACTCTATTTATCTACATATGACAAATGGCCGTCTGTGATCAGAAAGAAGGAAAAAAATAACCAATGTAGCTAATATTAAGAATGAAGGCGTACTTACTAATTGATCAGCTAGCATAAGAACTGTTTTCAACGTGAACTTCCTGTTGCAGTAGTTAAACAAATCCTCCAAGCTTGGACCAAGAAGGTCAATAGCCATGGCATTGTACTCACCTTCAACTCCAAACCATTTAAGGTGGGGAATCCCAGCTTCAGGTGAGAAATAAGACCATTAAAGAACCCACTTTAAGTCAATAATCTATGCAAAAGCAGTAAAACACTCATAGTTTGCGACTGCAATTACTCACTTCCCCCCTGAAGAAGCATGTACAACTTTGATTCATAGTGAAGTTGGGGGTGCTTAGTGTTAACAGATTCCTGAAGAGAGCAAAAATGTTGCCTCATGAGATCACAATACTGCAGACTGAAAGGAATCCAACAAGTGCAATTTGACGTGCTTCGTGAAATATAAAATACAATTCTGACTGAAAATCGAAAACCTATTACTATCCCCCAATTGAAAACAATAACCAAATACCATAGCGATCAGTCAATACGGGTACTGTAAAGCTAAGATAGGCTACACAAAAACTAGTCATTCCTTCTCTTTAATACCCTGCCTCCGAAAAATTAAAAGTTCAACAGATAAGCTTGCTTACCAGCTTCACAGCAACTTCTTCGCCAGTTTGTATATTCACTCCTAAATGAAATGAAAAGCAGTGCATAATTAAATTTCCAATTTTGCTCCAAAAGAAAAAAAAAATAGATAAATTAATACTAAATAATTGTAAAAAATGAATACCCAAGTAAAGCTCTCCAAAAGATCCGCTGCCAATCTTTCTTCCCAGCTTAAACTTCCCTCCGATGACATGATCCATACTTGGTTTCCAGAAATTAAATCTAAACTCTCCCAGAAAAGAAGATTCTGTTTTTATCTCACGGTGCACAGTTCAATGTATCAAGAAAAACTCGGATGAATCTCTAATAAATAATCAAAATCCCAAATTTCTGCAGACAACCTTCAGATCCTATTAAAGTAAAAGTGCAAAAGGTACCAGAATAATACTCTAACAGAAAATATAGTAGCTGATTTCAAACCCAAAATATACTTACACTGTATACGGAACAAAATTGAAAATTTCGTTACTTGATAGTTATAAAAGCAAAGGGTCTTAATAAATAACTAAGATAGGCTCTGCAAATAAGGAAACTGGACAAATTTGGACATGCAAAGTCAACATCTGGAACTTGGAGACCAAAATCCCCAGAACCTCTTTTCAATCTGGAAGAAAAAATCAATTGAAGAATCCTTTACAGAATTTGGGAGTATTTCAACATATGGGTCACAAAATGGCGGATGTGGGATGCGACGCAGAGAGAAAGAGGAATCTGAAGGAGACAAAATCTACGGCAAAAACTTTAGTTTGCAGATTCTGGAAAAGATCCGTGTGAGAAGAACAGAGCCAGGAACTGGAGCCAATTCAGACTGCTCTGATTGACAACATTTGTGGATATCTCATGAATGTCAGTTCAAGATATATGGATAGATAGATTTATGTGATCGTATGTATTGATTTATTTGTGGGCAGTTTATTTTTATTTCCCCTTTTTATCACCCTTCAGTAGTTGATTTATTTTTCTGAATTGAATTTTGAGACCTAATTTCAGGGGTTTTATTTCCCTAGGGTTAACGAGGATAGCATTTATTAAACTTTTCTTTTTCTTGGCTGATTAGGGTTGTCACGCAATTTTCTTTCCAACTCAAAAGGACAAAAAGAGGTTTACCATGTTAAAAGATTAATTCCAACTCGTCGGAAAGCGTTACTACGTTAGTATTGTTGTATTATTTTTTTTTTGTGAGGACCTAAATAATTTAGGCGTATTTTGGTTTGAAATTCGGGAGGATATGAGTTTGAATTTAGAATCCAAAATGGATATTATTTATTTAATAGAATTTATATCCTATATATATTGTAGAGATTATAAAGATTGTACAGAGATATCTTTCCAATAATAAAAAACATTTCTCTCGGTATGCATCTCTACGCGTTCTCTGTCTTCTTTCTTCCTCGTTCCCTACTACTTTCTTCTACCCAAATTCTCATAAAAAGAAATTACAAAAAAAAGTCCACACAAGATTAGCTACATGCTTTTAAGTAGGAAAACTACTAATGAGACCTAGACTCTTGTTACAAAACGTAAATAATAACAAAAATGAATCATTATTGTTTGAAGATTACCCTTCATACAGCTAATAAAAGTTTTTTCTTTAGGGGAGCTAACAAAAGTCAGCAGATAATTTGCACGATGCTGACTAATGCGATCGAGCAAATGTTAAAATCCATCGAGTATGAAAAGTAATTGTGGCTCACTACAACGTTTATTGGAACCAAGATTCATATAGTTAAACACTATCTATCTCAAGTTGAAATTTTGCTGGTCATTTTCAATGGTAAAATTTTTGTCTTTTTTTAACAAAGAAAAGAAACTAAAAATATATGTGCTCGCTGGATTTGTGCCATTTGTAATGACTTATGATACGGTTGAAAATGAATAACACATAAGTTTATAGATAATATATTACAACTTTCCGAATGAAATGCCAAGAAAACGAGTATAGGGAATTTCCTCGCGAGTTACTAATTAGTTTTTATGTTTTATTTTCTTGTTAGTTGTCGAAAGGGGATGCAAATCGTTATCTGTACGCTTTAAATCTTCTGAGATGATTTTGTATTATTATTTCAACAATACGTTGTTGTTGTGGTTTAAGTACATGTTAGTTGCGGAAGCGTAATCAACTAAATCACTCTCTCTGTAACCCAAATAACTAGAGCACAATAATCCATAAACAGAAAATATATTGATATATGTTATATAGAGAACAAATAGTTCATTGTCAATCAATAATAAAACAAAAATATAAGATTTTTTTAAGTCCCATTGGAAGATACAATGGTCGAGTAGAATAGCAAACAACAAATATGATTGTGACAATTCCACTTTACGGCATAAATCATAATGTTGAATAAATAATAATAAACAAATATGAAAATAGGTAGACGCTGACCCCATTGAGGACCCAAAATTTGTCTATAGCACTTGCACAGATCATTTCAAGATAAAAATGAAATAAAATACATTTTTACTCCAATTTGATGGGAAAAAACAAAGTCAGCTGCTCATTTTCGCAACTATAAAACTCAATATGTCAATGATCTTATACACAATGATAAAAAAGATGATGCAAGACATGGATTCAATAACAAGTTCAACAGATATAGAAAAAGGAAAAATGAAGCCAAGAATTATTACTTGTCAGTTGTCACACACTGCATAGGAGCTTCTGAAGGCAAGCTTCACCTCTCTTAGTCGAAACCATTTTTCAGAGATGCAAGCTCAAACTAGTTCATCTATGTCACAAATGAACATGAGGGAGACAAGCTAAGCTGTAATGAAGACACACTGTTACGTGTTAGCTGCTCTATTTTCTCATACTCGTTGTGTCTAATCATACTCGTAGTCAAATTCACCAATAATCTCCACAAGAACATTCTCCATCTTTGAAATGGTGAAACCGGACAATGTCTCTAACAATGATCTCTCTGTTGAAGATCTTGGACATGTACTTGGTAGCAGTGTGGCAGTCCACGCATACTCTCAGATTTTTAGTTATTCGAATGGTAGTTCCATCAGGAGTGTTTATGATACCAAACACTATCGCAAGGCGTTCACTATGACCAGACAAGGTATGTATTTTTTGCTCCTCATCCACGTCGTGCAGCACCGTGTCTGTGTTTGGCACATACCCTTCGAGCTGCAATCGTTCCATGATATTCTGCAGGGCCTTGTTTATTTTTGGATAGTCAGGGTGATCTTCGTCTCCTGATCCAAAAACATGCACCTTGTTCTTAACTTCAATCCAGCTGCAAGCTGCCTTCTTCTTCACCCCTTTCCTTCTCATACTCACTCTCAACTTTGCAGCATTTTTCCATCTTCCTGCATTAATATAAACATTTGATAGGAGTACATAAGCGCTCACTGAATGAGGATCGATTCCTAATATTTCTTCGGCAACCCTTTCAGCCAGTTCTACATTCTTGTGGACTCGACAGGCAGATAACAGGCTAGACCAAACAGCCACTGTTGGTTTAATCTGCATATTTTGTACAAATTCATAAGCTTCGTCCAATCTTCCTGCACGTCCAAGAACATCTGAGACTGCAGCGTAGTGTTCTAGACTCGGTAGAATAGCATAATGCTGAGTCATCATCTCAAAATACTTCATAGCTTCATCCACCAATCCGCCATGGCTACAAGCTGTCAGAACAGCAAGGAAAGATCCAGAATTGGGTTTTACTCCCTCTATCTCCATCTTCTTGAAGAACGAAATGGCCTCACGAGCATGCCCGTGCAGAGCGTATGCCATTATCATGGCTGTCCATGAAACTGTATCCTGAAAGTCCATCTTGTCAAAAATCCACCTTGCAATCCTTATGTATCCACATTTTGCATACATGTCCATCAAGGAGCTAGCTACAAAGATATTGTCGTCGAAGCCCCTCCTAATAATGTAGCAGTGGAGCTGTTTGCCCAAACATAGTGTTGTCAAATGTGCACAGGCAGGTATAATACTTGAAAATGAAAATGCCACAGGTTCAATATCAGCCTTCAACATCTCCTTGAAATATTTCAATCCATCATCAAATCTTCCATTCTGGACACACACTGCTATGATTGAATTCCAAGAAACTCTGTCCTTTCGAGGAGACAAACTGAAAACTTTGTATGAATCTTCCAACAGCATACAATTTGCATACATATCAATCAAACTACTACCAATAAATAAATCTTTGTCATAACCATGTCTAATTGCATATCCATGAATCTCTTTCCCTTTCATGACATCTACGTACTTTGCAAAGATCGGAAGGATGGTAGATAAAGTGTAGGAATCAGGCTTCAAATCTCCCCTTCCCATATCCCTCAAAGTAGACATTGCTTCCTCATACATCCCATTCTGCACATGCCCTCCAATCATTGTGTTCCAAGAGACAACATCTCTAACTGGCATGAGTTCGAAAACTTTTGCCATACTATTCACTAGAAAAGCTCCCTTCTTTCTCCTCTCTATTAAACTATCAAAAATTACAGTCTCCCCATCACTGCAATCAACCTTATTCTTCACATTATCCTTCAAAAGCGACTCCTGTTTAACGACCATCAACCGTCTTTCAGAATCGACGTCTATGGGACTTGAACCATCAGAAGAATGAGCCAACTCATCACTAGCACTTTCATTTGAAAAGTCGATTTTTTCAACAAAATATTCAATCCTATTAAAATAGATGTCAAGTTCAAACGAACCTTTTGGTTCAGAACAACCATCAAACACGTTTTGCGCATTCAAAGACTGCAGCTTTACATACATATTCAGCAGAGCATTACCCGTAAAAAGGTCCGAATCCAATCCGAGCCTGATCACACACCCATGTACCGCCTCACCAAACCTCAAGTCCCTTAAATGCGCACACGTTTTAAGCAAGGAAGGGAACACATTCCTATCTGGGCATTTCCCCGCGGCCCTCATTTTCTTGAAAAAAGCAACGGATTCTAAGAAATCCCCGTTGGAAGCGCAGCATCTGATGATTGATTTCCACGCCTTGCTCGGCGGCGGAGAGCGGAAAGCGTTGAAGAGAGAGAGGCAGTCTGGTAAGAGGTTAAAGTTGGCGTAAATTGAGAGTATGGTAGCGGCGGACTGAGGAAAAGATCTTCCTCCAAGTTTGACGATCTGGGCATGGAGTTGTTTCGCTTGGGAGCTGGTTTTGATGAGAGATGGGCTGCCCAAAATGATTCCAATGGCGTCACCGTGGGTTCTCATGGGATTTATAGCGAGTTCTCCAGCAATCGTGCACAGCAGGCTCGAGGGGTCCCTTACGTCGACTCGTTTTGCATTGCAACGAAAATTAGCTAATTTCAAAGTCATCAGAATTTATAGTGATTTATTCCAACTAGCGAAGGAATTATTATTTTTCTTTTTTCTTTTTTTTTGAGAGGTAGACAGGTAGTGAAGGAATTATTGATCATATTACAAGACCTTTAACCGTATTTATCTAAAAGGATTATGAATTTTTTTATGATAATTTTAGCTCAATGTATGTGTCAACTTTAAATTTACGTCTTTTTTTCTTATAAAATTGTACCCCAATATTTAGTTTAATCAACTTAAAAAATGTGCCCCAATATTTAGTTTAGACAGTTAAAAAAATATTTTCTGTCACTAACAACGCTAAAAATATACTGAGTCAGTTGTTAAATATTATTATGATTTCCACATTGCTTATATGGGGCATTGGAAAACCACAATTAATGAACTCATAGTTTAAACTTAGATCTAGAAATACTTGTATGATTTTGTGAAAACAGAAAATTCTTCGTATCTGGCGTGAAAATGCATGCTTTCTTATTCTAATACATTTTTGTGATGATTTCTCTAAAGCCTTTTCATTATATTGTCTGAAAGAAAAATATACATATTATATTATAAAAGTGTATCTAACAAATTACATAATATCTACTTTATCTCTTCCAAGTATTTAATTTAAGAGTATTAATTAATTAACATATTTTTATTTTACTATTACATTATAAAATTTTGTAATTATCATATCTGTGCATAATTTATATTTCTTGATTTTAATATTATCCATCACAGTTGTTCATATCCTATTACAAAAAATAATAATAATAATAATTAAAATGCATAAAATCACAATGAAGTGTAAATACACTCACCACTCTTAAAAGTATTAATAGAAAAAGTGGAATTGTAGGGTATTGATACTTTAGTTTACAAATTACTGTTTCTAAAAAACAAGATGGAACATAACACAGCAGAGAGAGAAGCGGAAGATGCATGAGATTTCAATAGTCGGAAGCTGCAGACAAACAACATTTGTAAAGCTGTAAACAAATAACCGAAAAGTAACAACAGTTGAGTGCATAGTGAGAGTGAACAGTGGATCACAGGTAGAGAGCGAGTGCAAGATTTGATAAATCAAGAAGCCTAGCAGAAGAACATCTCAACATGTCTCGTCAATCATCTTCTCTCTCTGGAGGAAGACCACATGGCAAAAGCATTTTCTGCATATCATCCACAAAATAAATATCAGAAACCTTGATACAAAATCAAGCCATCAAATTTCTAGGTAAGTAGCTCTCTAAACAAAATGGAGAAACAAATATTAGCCATGCACTAAGCAATATAAACCACTAAAGGCGGGCATGCAGCTTTCATATGATATCAGGGTGTTCATTCGAAGAGGTTTTTGGGGACCATTTCACTTGAAGCCATTCACACAAATGGAGTTATTAAGTTCAGATTTCCCTAATTCAACATCTTGAATCATCACTACCACAAAAAGAAATGGAAATATAACAGTAAGGTATTCTTCCAGACTCGAGAAAGATAAACAATTCCAAGAAACAACAGCAAAGATACAGCAATATACAAGTTACAAAACTCTGAAGCTTTCATATAAAACAAATTAAACAGCTACTACATCTCAAAATTTTACATCTACTGCTACCAGATCTTAAACTTGTATGAAATTGCCTTCACCAACAAGATTTGAAAGACTTGTAACAAGCTGGCTGGTGAAAGGCAGCACTCAATTGAGGGAGAGAGGGTGAAAAAAGGGGAGGAAAGAACCCTCTTTATGAAAATGATTCATCATCCCCTCACGCATCAATTGTTGAACGTACAATTGTTATTTTAGAAAAGGAGAAATTATTAAATCTTGTTCCGGGCCATGAAATTATTGTACGGAACTCACAAACGAGTCAACCAACCAATAAATTAATAGTTTTGATGGCACCACTCACCCTACCCACACATATGTTTGCAGAATCACAAAGAAACTATACAAGAATGATTCAGGAATTAATTTGGCATCTTGAATTTTATTGTTACGGATACAAATATATAATACATTTAAGACGTAAATCCAATTTCTCATAGATGCCACACCAACAATATGAAACTGCAAGCCAAAGAGAGACCCCATCGGAAAGAAGCTCAACATCATTTTTTATGCACAAGTGGATGAACGGCCAAACCTAGAAAGAGTACAAAAGCCTTTTCAACTGATTGTATTGATTCAGCATTTAAGGAATGCATAGTACAACTGACTGATGTCATCTTCACTTATATATGCTTTTGATACAAACATAATAAGATATAGAAAAGTTGAATGAAAATCTTGAGCCACTAGCAAATCACTTATACGGATCTTCTCCAATTTTTGGAAGTGAAACATAGTTCCATACAAAGACTACATTGATAAAAACCTGGAAAAATCGACCCAACTCCACCCAAAAATTTTAGAGAAATCCTAAACCGGAGGACTCCACTTTAAGTAAATTTGCATCTCTGGGTGAATAATTATTCAAAAATAAAATCAATCAAATAGGACATTTGCGAGACTGAAATTTTGCATTCACTTCTACTAACGCACAATGGAAATTGAAGCTGAAAAAAAATACAAAATGTGCACGCTACTCATCTTCATAAAAAAAATCCTTTGTACAAAAATCAAAGTATATGTGCTCTACACTGAAGAATTAACAAAAGATTGCAAATTTCGACCTGAAAACAGCCTCAGAGTCGAAATGGTTAAATAATTAAATGTATGTACAAACTAACTTAAGACATCATTGAAGCATCTCAGAGCCAATCAATTATGCATTTGCAATCCAAAATCGACATAAGAAAACATAAACTCCCCAACTTTAAGTACACAAAATAAAAAAGCTAAATGGGAAAAGACATCACAGACTCACAAAATTCAAATGTTACATTTACCAGAGGACTAGATCAACAACTACAACAAGATCCAACTACCATAAAAAACAGGATACGTCATAAAATTTACTGTGAGCCAAGTTTGGATTTATTATATTTTTTCAAAAAGGAAATTTCATAACAAAGTTAAGAGTAGAAACCTGCATAAAATTGTAGCGCTCTCTCCCAATGGATTCATTTTCTGCGACAGCAAAGTAAGCTAGAATGGGATAATGCCCGACATACGAGGCGTAACTATCTCGGTGGGTATTCACTGCCCATTCACTGCAACAGAATAAATTTTCCCATAAGCACAAATTGAAAACAAAATATAAAATTCTAACCGACCGAACACAGTGGACAAAATATGAATTACTTCATCAGGTCTTCGCTGGGATACTTACAACCGAGTTAAGTCTGCGTGCCCTGTACCCACATATTTAGCCTGCAAATGCTCGAGCTGCGAGTTTATATTAAACCTGTCGCTCGCCTGCATCGCTCAGAAACTCCAAAATTAGTTTCAACCAGATCAAAATATTAAAACTGATGTATATAAAAAAGTTTTGATGATTACAGTTGGTTGACTAGATAAAGAATTAGGGTTTAAGGAAACGCTTAAATTGATTTACCTGCATTTTGAATCTTAGATCGACTGAAGAAGGGAAATATCGAAATAATTTGACTGTTTATAGTGAATGGTGAGGGCCGGCTGTTACTTGAAATGCGACTCATGTAAGCGCATAGGAGATCCCCTCACCGTAGTATTTAAAATAAAAACTAATTCGTGTCTTCTCAAATGGCGAAACTTCAACGGTAATATTTAACTCACACCATGAATACTTGATAAAAATAATGATATGAAGTCTCAAGTTCAATACCGCCCATTGAATATTAGTTTTCTTACTTTCTCATTAAGTAAACTGACTAGGTGTTTGATTTGTGGATTTCGGACGAGGGAATGAAACAATTAGAAAACACATTATATGGTTGGTTGTTTTGGAATGGAATGTTAGGAATGACCCAAACCCATTTAGTATGATAGATTTCATTCTCATTCTCATGCCTATATCCATCCCATCTCGACAATTAAATCAGTCGTCACCTGAACGTGAATATGAGTAGTTTTGTCATTAAAGTAGTTTGAATATGAACCCTATACAAGCGACGCATTTGTTAGTCTTGTTTGATAGTTGAGTTTTCATATATCTCAATCCAACTAGTTTAAATCGCATCTTAATTGTTTTTTCAAAAGAATGTGTTGAATATGAAGAATGACAAATAAAAACGTGTCAAACAATCTTCATTTCATCAAAATTGTTCAAATTGATCCTATGAACAATGAATCAGTAGTTTCTTCCGAAAAAACAAACAAAAAAAATACAACATCCTTTGTGGGAAGCAGGAAAAAAGAAATATATATGTACAATGAGGGTATGATTTACATGAAGTTGAAAGCAATCAAGGTAACTCTTATCTTGAAAAACTGCTCTCGTCATGGATACTTACAGTTAAAGCACGCATTGAGGAAGACAACCAAATAAACCTAATCAGTGAGTCTGGAAGAAGATGAAACCATTTCCAGTGCTTTACAGCAATAGTCCAGTCTGGTCCTATTGACAGATCTGCGAGCACTAAAAGTAGCGTTGTTATGAGGTATCTGGTTTGGGATGTAGCAGGTTTATGAAACTGCCTTGTGCAGGTTGAGTGGATTCTGAGTCCGACTCCTCACCTGTTGCAAGCAAGAAGAAAATATGTCTACTGTTTCGGAGTAACTAACGATATCTATAAACTAGCAGAGAGAAGGGATCATACTGAAAAGGGACTTCACAGTAGGTCTCTTAGGCTTCTTGTTCTTCTTCTTCAGTTCAACTGGTAGTAAAACCAAACCACATTCAGACACAAACCCGGATGCATATGCTGAACAGCACTTATTATTATGGACACTTAATTCAGACAAAGCAAGCACATAATAACACTAACCCATTCCAGGGACATCATGATCATTCACGATTTCAAAGTTCTTATAGGTGTAACCCATGAAGTTCACGTCCTTGGACGAAAGCATCTGTAGTCAAATAAATACTTATCAGATACGACTGCAATATCAGTAATCCCAAACAGCAATAAAGCGATTCTGACGTATTGTTTTAGATCCAGAGAGCAAGAAATATGAGCTCTTCAAGGTAAATGTGTGCATCTGTTAGCTGGATATCAATTTTCATTAAGCTTCTGGCATGTTATTCATTAATGTGAGATGAATGAGCATCATCGTATGGCAACAAGAACACAATGCTGCCATACTTGGTGGCTGATATGAGGGAACCGAGCCCATACCACTCACAACACACTAACAGCAATATGAAATCACATCAACAAATACCATGCTCCATTGAGTCACAAAACAGGGTCTTCGATACACTAGACAATTTAAAGTAAAACGGAGGCAGAAAAGGTAAGCAGCAGTATGTACCCACCTTCCTCCAGGGGCCTGATTTTGTTGCTGAAGGGACTTGGTTTTCAGCCTGAAAAGGACCAATTGCATGAGGGAAAAGAAAAAGTGAAATGAAAATGCAGGAAAGATAACAGGAAAGGGGGAAGACCTCTTCAAACTTTTCAAAGTTTTGGGTATCCAATTCACTGTTGACTTCAGGAATAAATGCAGCAGGCATTTGATATAATTTATCCCACTCAATGCCTTTGAACCATGGGTGCACCTGAAAAGTTGGTGAAACGAGGTAAGTCGTTGGTATCCTACGAAAAGCATTTCAAATATTCAAACCAGACAAAAGGCAGAGTACCTTAATTTCATCAGCACCTCTTGTACCAAGCCTTTGCTCCACGTTACACAAGAGTTTACAAATAAGATCTTTAGCTTCTAATGATAGTTTTGCCTCTTCTGGAAATTTCAAATGAGTCCTCCAGTTTACTATCTGCACAGAGTTATGTGCAAAGATTAATGCAAAGACTGAGAAGATAAATGAGGTAAGTGAGTCGTGCTTAAATTTTGCATCGGAATACACACTATTGAGTAATTAAAAAGGTCAACAAGGAAATTGCATCTTGAACAGTAAATAAAACGAAACAGAATCCCTTTTTACCTTTCTACATGTAGACATAGGCTCATCGGAATAAAATGGGGGATACCCCACTAGCATTTCATACATGATTGCCCCAAGAGACCACCTAATCAGAGACGTGGTGACGGCAGTCTTGATCAGACAAGTCACTAAAATAATTCCAGATGAAATCAAAACATAGTGAATCACATACCAATCACATTCCATTCCATATCCTTTTTTCAGCAGAACTTCCGGAGCAATATAATCAGGTGTACCAACAGTTGAATATGCCTATAACAGTAAAAGCACTTTGTCAAGATCATCACCATCGTGAGCACAATTTACAGTGTTGAGATACCAGGACAATATAGTGTAGTAGGAAAATATATATATAGTCGAATCCATCACTGTCTAGAGATAGATGTTCCAATACCTCACGACAAAACCATAGAACTAGGCAACAATTGGCCTACACACAAGCTTAAGAAACCACAAACAGATAAAATAGGGTGGAAATATTGATTATCGTTTGCCAACGCACTCGACAAGACCTAGTAATAAATAGGTGAAGAAAACTTTATCTATTTCTTTTCGATAAAAAAGATAAAAGATAAAAAGTAATAATAAAGGGGTATATATTATCCCTGATTCAACGAAGTTTACAATTACAAGTTTTACGCTTTTAGTGGATACGTGGATAGTGTAAAATTAAGAATGGAAGTCAGTATACATATTGGTTGGAAACTTACAAGCATCCTCCTGTTCCGCTGCCAGTGCTGCAGTTGCTCCTGTTGAGAGCGCTTAGGTGCTGCTGGACGCCCATCACTTTGAAGAGCTCCACTATAGTTGTTTCCAGAAAAGTCCTTTTCTTGAATATTACTGCAATCCAATGGTTTGCACAATCCAAAATCAGACAACTTCATGTGTCCATTTCTATCAAGAAGCAAGTTATCAGGCTTGATATCCCTGAAAAGTATAAAGACAAACGTAAAATCAGTAAACCTTGATATCCCTCAAGGAGACACCATTCTGATTGAACCAAGAGGAAGTAGGGAAAACCTATGAATATAATTGTGTTTATGGATAGATTCAATTGCCAGAACTGTTTCTCCTACATAGAATCTGGCTTCATCTTCAGTTAATATATCTTTACGCATCAATAAGGTCATCATATCTCCTCCAGGAAGGTATTCCATTATTAAATATAGATACTCATCATCTTGAAAAGAACAATAAAGTTTAACAATGCAATTGCTGTCAACTTCGGCTAATAAATTCCTTTCTGCTTTTACATGCTCAACCTGGACATGGAGAATCAGAAGGAGCAATAAGCACAATAGAGCAACTTCAGCTCATTATTGCTTTCTTTGAAATGAGAAATTAATTCTACCTGACCCCTACGAAGCATTTCTGACTTCTTGAGCTTTTTCATAGCGTAAACATGGCCAGTTGCCTTCTCCCTGCAGATTCTTACCTGTAGCGGGCATAAGGGATCTAGTTATAGATCTCAAACAAGGAAAGGCAACAGGTAAGATAAGAACAGCATCAACTAAACAGACAAGAAAATTTTTGTGCAAATAATAATCAATTCACAAATAACCAAGTTCAACTTGTCTTAACCGAGATTCTCCTATTCCACTTAATGTATGGGAAGCCGGAAGCATAGAGATGCCCTCCTTTTGATTTATGATTTATTCCCTATGCAAAAGTTATTATCAATAGTTGGTGCAAGAATAGACGCAGATATTTATAATTGCCATTTATTCAGTCTTGCACATATAGGAGAAAAGATATATGACTAAAGACTGGAAGCATATTGCTCTCTAGGGATGAATTGACATTCTCTAAATAAATTAATCAACAGAATAAGATACCATAGCTGAGAAACCCATCTGTTGTAATTATTAGAAAAGAAAATAAAATCACTTGTATGATAAATGAAGTTTCCAGGGAGTCGGAAAGTTTTCCAAACTATCACGAGAGAGAGAGAGAGACCTCGCCAAATGCACCCTTTCCTATCATGGTCAACAGCTCAAAATCATCAGCACCCATTTTGTGCCTCTGAAGGCGCATATATTCTGTTTCCTTTTTCTCTAAATACTTCAAAATGTTGTTCTGCTCTTCCGCAGAGACATCAGCATCAGCAAGTTTCTTCTCAAGCATATTACGTCTACACGGAATCATAAACATATATTTGCTTAGTATGTGAATGTGTGGTACAAGACAAATCAGCAGGTATGGTGAAATGGTTTTGCAGATTTGGAAGCAGTTTTGCACATTCTTTTTATCACGATGCTCTTTCAGGGAATGACAGATAATAACAAAAGAATCAGAATGATCTGGGAATTGGAGGCGCAGATAGAACTCCAGTAAATATTTTTGTTACTTCAATTTTATTTCGTAATATGTCTCTATGGAAAGACCCCCACACAAGAACCATAATTACTCTAGGTCTTACTAATTTCATATGGTGAGAAACTGAAAATCAAGTGCAGGAAATCTAGCACAACTAGTTGCACCATGTAGAAAGTCCCAGTCATTCACTATATTCACTGTATACTTGAGGTACTATGAGCCACCAAAAGACATTATTTATTAATTTAGAGATCCTACACCAAAAGGCTAAAGAATATCGGACTCCAACGTCTGTTTAACAACATAACCTAAAGCATATAATATTTTAATAGTCATTGAGAATAATCAGATAACTTCAGCACATGTATCAAGTTAATGTTGCCAACCTATACAAGAGAAACACAATAATATAGAAGATATAGCTCCAAACTGAACTTTAAGAGTTTTGCTTCAGAACAGACAACACTCTGAAAACTAATTAACAAATCACCACTCTATTCACAGACCTAAAACAAAGACAGTTTAGTAAGAGAAAGAAATAATTTCAGATTCAAACACGATAACTCACTGAGAAAAATAACAACAAAAAAAAAGGACATAAGATATTGGACTCCTAGGTCATATGGATGACTTTGTAGAATGCAATACATACTGCGAGTTCTGATAAGATATTGAATTCAATAAAGAAAGTCATTAGCCAACAACATGGATCATTACAAGTAAAACACCATAGACTGCAGGAAATTTATCAAACAAAGTCCAAGATAAAGAGAAGGCCATACCGCTCCCTCCTCTCCTGCAGACTCCTCATTTGTTCCTTGTAATGTTTTTCAATATACTGCTTGGCTGCAGCTACTTTCTGCTTAGTAGCATACGAAGGTGTTTCCTCATTCAACTGTGTCTTTAAGCCCTCTCTTCCAATAGGCCTAGGCTCAGTCTTCATGCTCGAATTTTTATGTTTCTCTTTTGAATGGAATTTTCCAAACCAACGCTTAGCGGCTTCCATCTAACTCAACTACTTTTTGTTGCTAAAACTCACTTGTGAATTCCGGATGCTACAAATTTAGTGTCTTGGATGATTTTCTTTCTTGCACGTCAAGCTTCCACTACATTGCTAACATAATCAAATCATCTGAGCATTCGAAATAAAAGTGTGTACACTGCATAAAGAAAAGAAACAAAAGGTAAGAATTTAAGAAAGGTAGTCAATCTTCTTTCATGACCAAGAAACCCCTTTCGTTGGTAATAAATCCAAAGCTTCTATAAACCGACTCTAACTATTTTTCATACTATCCGCGATATATTACATCTCGTATCGTATCTCAAGTTGAATCATTTATTAAAAGTCTTTTCTTGATGCTGTGAAGCTTTGGCGGAAAAAAAAAATAGCTTCACTAACCTCCAGCTTAGACTGTTCCAGATAAAAACACAAACGCGGAAAATGGAAATAGAGAAACAGAAAAAAGAAAAAGGAAAAAAGAAAAGCACTATCGAATCAAATAGGATATATGTATAACATAAAAGAAACAAAAGATATTTAGCTTTCTAAATGGGTCAAATTCCCATTATCTGTTATACAATCTTAACAGAAATGATTTTGCATTCTATTCGATAAGCAACAATAGTAGCATCCAATACCAAGAACTTTTGAATGAAGCAGTTACTTCAAGAAAGAAAAGAAAAAAAACACTAAAAATCAAATGTTTGAGCAAAATCAGACAATGGCAGCACAATTGACCGTATCAAAGCGATCTACCAATAGCATTATCCCCCAAAATCCGGACTTCAAAATCAACGAACTAAACAAACTGCTCGCCTGTAAAATGAATCAGATAAGTTCGAGAACGACGTCAACCATCCAATCAGCAGCTCGAATCCAGAAACTACAGATTAAAAGTTATAAATACCGCTACAATATATACAGCTCCCCTAGTCTATAAAAAGCAGAAAATTTTGAAACCCTAAAACTTTTCCGCGGTGAGAGAAGTTAGTTGAAGAAGAGGTCTGTGATGGAAGCTTTATGCTTTGGTGGCATCATTAGCCATCAAAAGATTGGGGGGAAGATCCCGGAGGGCAAGTGGTAAGACTAATTGTGTATAATAGGTGATGTATTGGAGTTATAATGGAACCGAATTGGGGGAATTTAAAAATCTTCAATGAGAGAGAAATCTTTGTTTCGTTTTTATTTGTAATAGTGTTTAGTTATTTTTTTGGGCGAATGGAAATCTTTGTCAAATTGAGTCCTTTATCGGAGATGTTATTTGGCATTTTCATGTTAGCCTGTTAAGCACTAATTGAAGTGGTTGAGTTGTAATAAATTGTGGTGTCTTTAAACTGTAACGCCGTTGAATTTGTCGCGCGTTTTTCGGCAAAAACGCGTTTTCTACTTTTCTAACAGCAAAACTCAAAGATGCTTCAACTCATTAAAAAAAAAAAAAACTTATTGCCAACTTTTTCCAATCTTTTCTCTCCATAATTGTCAATAAATGTAGTAGTAATACAATAAAAATTTCGTGCATTGACGAAATTTAAATTTATAAATGGGTCTAAATACAATAAATCAAGTTTCTCTCTTTGCATTCATGCAAACGGAATCGGGACTTCGAAAATCATTAGTTGACTAAATACCAAAATATATAATTGAAATATTGTTTGCTCTTTTGAACTAAAGAAATCCACACTGTTTGATTTCATAGCAAGTAATCATCAGTATAATAGAGATAGAGTCCAATTGGAAGATCTCGATGCTTTGACTTCAGTGCTGAACCCAAATCTACTAAGAAAGAAATTTGAATGTATATGTTTCCTCATCCTCCTCCCTCTAATCCTTGTCTTGCACTTGTTCATTAGTATTATTACAACTCTTTTTTTTTTTTTTAATTACGTAAAAAATGAAAACGATAGTGGCAAAAGTCATCTATATATGATCACTTATTCTTAAAGAAAAACATTATCAGTGTATGTATTTTTGCCCCACATAAGTTCCACTTAAAAGGCATTTTTCATTCATTTCAAATAACAATCTCATTTATATCTAATATCCTTAACTTATTTAAATCGTATGAAGTTTTAACGATCTGCTTTCACAGAAGCACCTGTAAATTGAAATATTTGTCGCTAAGATAATAATTTAAAAATTAAAAAAAAAACGTATTGTAATTTGATAGAATTTCAAGTGCAGATTAGTTTATATAGAAGGCACGTAGATATTTCATACACAAACAATACGAGTACAGTCCTATTTTCGGAATGAAGGAAATTCAAACTACCTATGATCGTAATTATTCAAAATAAATAAAGAAATGAAGGAAATTCGTGCACAGAATGAAGTACTACTAAATATTCTCTCCCCCTTTGAAAAAATAAAGTACTGCTAAATATTAAAATTAGGAAAAATAAAAAGGGGTTAGGGAACTTGGAAAAAAGAAAAGGTTCCCCAGAAGAAAGGGCACGTTGCCCAAAATTAAGGGCATGTATGAGGGGTCCATAATTAACCTTTTTATGGACAAACAAAGCAAAGAAGAAAAGGCACTCCACGGAGATCAGCTTGTGAAATCATGCCACTAATTGCGACTAATCCTAATCCTGATTACCTTTCCCAATATTTAATGCTAAAGCCACCATTCATAATCATTTTATTATTCCATCCCATCGACTTTACTTCCCAATCAAAGATGTACTCTTACATCTGGTTGACTTCCACTTTACTTAATAACAAACTTACCCATATGATTACTGATTATTAAAGGCTTTTATACAACATTTAATTAGATCTAGGTATCTCGTACAGTCCTATTCACTTTCAAATTTGAATGCATTCGCCTTATTTTTCTTATAGCTAATGTTTGTCAACATATTACTATATAGAGTATATACTGGTTAGAGTTATAAATTAAAACAATAAAAATGTGTAATCTCCTTGGGGAATAACTCCTATCAATACATTATGAATTCAAATGGCATTGCCTTTATAGCTATCATGCTATCATTAGTCTACCGCCTCAACATGCAGTGAGTAAGCATCTTTCCCGTGATCTTAAAGTTCAAGGATTCAAGTTTACGTAGGACATCTGGGTGGGTGAAGTTTATTGTAGTTTAAATATAGTAAAAAAAATAATAATAATGCTATCATTATGTAGTTGCGACTACACTTCTAAAGAAATAATATAACTTAAAATATTTGCTTTGGGAAAGAAAATATATAAATATAATCGGTCGAATAATCACTAAACCTAAGAAATACAAAAGGGAGCTCACGCCCATAAGTCACCAAGCATATGCGGAACAACAATTTTAGAATTTAAATGTCATGATATTTTTAAGGGAAATGTTATGAATTTGAATCCAATGAAATATTCAATTCGTAATATTTTGTGCACGTCAATGGGCAAGGATTTAAAAATCTTTGTTAAGGGACCACATGTCATGGCATGTTACTAATGGTAAGGACAAGTTTCCATTGAGTGTCAGCATATGGATCCGAGTGGCATCGCATGTGCCCCAAATTATTTGAATCTTTATTTCTTATCGGATTTATAGTTTGAAATGCTTTATTATGTGATATAGCGGAGAGAGAATCTAATAAAAAAATAATATGTTAGCTAATGAGGTGTGATAAAGATTAGTACATCAAATCAAATTTTTATCAATCAGTGAACATTTTCTATTTTCATACCATCCATTAAAACTAAATAATAGTTTCTTACAATCACTGAGTTACATTAATTAGTATAATAGGAACCGGACTGAATAATAGTTTTTTACACATCATTTAATTGCATCAGTATAATAGGTACATTTTTTAATTGAAAATTTAACCAGATAGTCATCAAGAATTTTATATTTTGATAAAAGAAAAAGAAAAAAAAAAGTTTTGGGGGCGGAATACCACAACGAAAAAGTCTACGTAACAAAAAAGAGGTTCTGGTAGTTGTACCACTATTTTTAGCAATGATATTAGACAATTTTGATTAGAGCTATTAATTTGAGCCCAACATAAGTATTTTTATGTTAAATATTTGTCCATATACATTATTTTCTTAAAAAAAAAAAGAGAGAAAAGTTACAAAAAAAAACTAGTGGTGGCATAGTTAGAAATGATAATGAAGAGGAAAGAGATGATGAATGGAATTATTTATGACCCCATCAACAAATCAAACATGCATGGGGTAGCCTTATGTCCAGGCTCATCCGGGAAGCTTCTCAATGATGCCTTGGGCAATAAATTCAAACAAAAAAAAATTCAGACTACTAGCCAACATGCCTTTTGCTTCGAGTTTTAAGGCAGCGCTTCTGGTTTAGAATATTTGTGAAAAAAAAAATGTCGGAAAATCTAGGTTATATACTTTTCATTTTTTTTTTCTTGTTCTTATTTGGTGAGAAGAATGAGATACATCACATATATAAAAGTTATAAAATGTTCGCATTTGATCGTGGAGTTAAATAAATTAAACTAAGAAAAACAGTTTATTTCTCCAAACTTAAGTAGAGAGCTAGATACATTTAGTTTCCTTATAATTAGAAACACAAACAACTCATGATCATGATCACTTTGATTTGCTTTTTGTATTGGTTGTAGGATGCAGATGATATGAATTCAAACATTTTTGAAAGGGGAACAATAATGATAAAGGTTTTAACAGTTTTAAAAAAATTCGTCTTGCATTATAAACTTAATATTGAGTATTAACGTCTCCAATTTCGAATTACATTAATACTCACAATATTCTGTATAATTCTCCAACTGCTTGACAATTTGGTTGAGTATAGGGCTTGACAATTTGGTTAGTGAAAAACGACCGTGTCTTATGGACACAAATTCCAGTCCTACCATGATATTACAAGTCCAATTCCAATATATCACACGAGTATCAAAATTTGCTTCCATTGCACTGCAGCTTGCAAGCTGCTATAGATTTCTCCTAGGTATGAGAAATGTCTATTTTACCTCGAACAAAATCACAATACCTAATCCGAGAAAGAAAAACGTTGAGTGTCAAACTCGAGATCTCATAATAATCGAGCCTTCTCCCATTCCACGTTCAAAGTGGGATAACAAAATATACAGATCAGGACATTCGGATACGAAAAAAAGGAAAGCTAACTAAACCATAAAAGTGAAAGATATCAGAGCATATAAATGTGTAACTAAGAAGGTATTTGAGTGGCAGCTTTAGTTCCAAAAAACTTTAATTTATAATTTTACAATGACAATCAATCAAAAGGTAGCCTATGAATAAAAATAGTCCATGCCTTGTCCACTAAAATATAAAAATTAGAACCAAAATGTACCTCTTGGGAAACGCTTCATTAATCCCAAGAAACGGTGAAATAAATATGAGAAGCGGCACATAAATCAACCAGCACATGACCTAGTAGCCTACTCTGCATCTCTGAAGCTTTCACTTGTGAGCCATACCTTCTTCTGGATAATAAAAACGACTTCGTCTCCATCGTCTGGATTGGATTCCCCAGTCGCCACTGCTTCCCAGTGCAATGCACCTAAATACTTCTTTATAAAGTCGATAACTGGCTGTCTATCTCGGAAGATCACAAACCCAGTGGGCCTCAGAATTCGGTCCACCTCAAGAAGTAGATCCTCACCGCTGCAACCTTTCTTTTCAATATCAGAAAGCACATTCCATGCGTGGAGCAAATCATAGGTTCGAGGGTATGTGGAGAAGGCTTCACACCTGCAATTTATCACAACATGAATCAAACTTCAAAATCTGCAGCATAAAACCCCAACACTGAAACAACTTGCTCCAATATAGTCTTAATGATATATACCAGTTATGAACTGAGCCAATCAAGCCTCTGTCATATACAACCTTGAGTGTTTTGGGTCCATCTTCAGGGACAACATTCATCACCCAAACATCCTTGTCTTTCAATGCAGCAGCGAATGACCCCATATTTGCTTTCATATCCATCACGTTCCTTATAGAATCAGATGAGATTTTCGGACTCAATAGACTCCAATAGTTGTCAACCCTCCGCCTCCATAATTCCTGTTTTGAATAAGTTGGCACAATATCAATACACACACATATTCTAATCGGTCCATATTCACAAGCATATATAAGCTTGAGAAAGACGGGAAGGATCAAGAAAAAAGAGAAAGAATGTGTTTATTTACCATGTCCTTCTCGAACATGTCACTTGAATAGCCAAAATCAGCAAGGCGTGGGGGAGGAGTAGTTAATCGAGCAGGCCATGGTGCCAGTCCACTACCTTTTGTTTTGTGATCATCTGATGATGAGAAGAAATGTTACAAAAAAAGAAACTGAAGTTCATATCAGAGGAACTCTCTGTTTCCTATAAATTCTTGGACACAATTAAAATGATCTATAGTTAGTTTAAACTTCAGTCCATGAAATGCAATATCTCGTACAGAAAGAGGCTCTCCTTTTTTCTCCTTGGAAAAAAAAATCAGGTCAAATGAAATGAGTTTCTTACGATCAGAATAAGGTGTAATGCATGCTTCCATTGGCACGCCCCACACTGCATCAGGATCATCATCAGATCGGCAGAGAGGTGGCTGAGTACCAGGTTCTCTTTCCAAATAGCAATCATTAGTCAAAGGCTTCTGCCAAATGACAGTTTGGTTTCTTTTAACAGCGATTCTCCAACACATGCGTTCCACAAGCGCACTCATCTCCCTCCATATTCTTAGATCCTCTTCATCCTGAGCATAAGCTTCAGGGGATGAATAGGCGAAATAGCCTCCAGGTCTAAGCAGCCTATCTAATTCAAGAAGAAGGATACCATCCCTCTGCAGCCAGTCGATTCTACAACGAGAACAATGAGCAAGTTCAAAAGACCTGCTTGGATAAGGAAGCCTCTTTGTTCCAAGAACACCTAGATATGCAGGTATTCCCCTCTCCAAAGCAAATTGGATCTGATTTTGGTGCACGTCGTTTGGAGCAAGTGACATGGCAATAATATCAGATGAAAGTAGGTAACCGCCAAAACTTGCAACACCACATCCAACATCAAAAACTGTGCGCAATCTTCCGTCATTATTTAATACATTGTTCGAAAAGTTCAGCATCTGCAAAAGGAAAGCATAATCCGAAGTAAAAATGAGTTGTCTTATATATAAGTTATTGAAATAATAGTTCATTAATCACCAACCAGAAGAAAGAGTTTATAAAAAGTTATTTGCTCCATGTAGGACTATAATCAAATCAAGTTCTTGGGGGAATGAATTATAAACTCAACAAGTTTAATTACACAATTCTTGGTACTGAGAACCCAGAAACTTACATTTGCTAAGTGTGCAATATATTTATCTGCTCCATAATGGAAGTGAGTGCCTCCTCCAGGAAAATGGATCTTATCTCCTTTAACAACCATCCAGTTCTGATCAGACTTCTCATGTGCAAGATGAGTGTGAGGAATATTCGCTTTCCAAACTTCATCTCTACTTTTTGGCCACTTAATTGGGACCTGTAACTCCAGGAAAAGAGTAAACTAATTACAGGAACAGCATAACAATCCAATTACCAACTTGACCATACTGCAAACTTCAAAAACAATTCAAAACCTAGAGGCTAGAGCTTTGCAAACCTCACCTTGTACCCTGCAGGAGGAGGAATCAAACAATTGTACCGCCTTTCGGGTAATGGGCAGTGCCTTTCATAGTGCTCCATCAAAGATAGGTCCAACTTCAATCTCATTTGATAAATAAGATTTCTGTCAAGACAGGGAATCAACTCTGAATGGCGATCATCACAGACCTTGGAACCAAACCAAAGAGATAAAGAGTCAATCAGATAGAGCTGCAAAGATGAAACAGATGTTCTTGGAAATTTCTTTCCGTTAATGCTGCATTTTTATGCTAGACAATTTTGTAGAAACACTTACAGGGAAGCTCTTTGGAACAATACCATCCTCACTGTCATCTAGCCCAAACTTGGCTTCATCTTGCTTACCACCAAGATCAGAATCTTCATCTCCACCCAAATAAGAAGAACCCAGTTTTCTCAAAGAGCGGCTGCCATACTCTAAAGCAGACTCCCCAGCATTTTTAGAGCCGTGGTAGACATATAGAAAAACTAGAAATAGAGCTACAACACATACAGAAGTCAACAACTTCTTCTTTTGTGCTCCATCTGGTCGTCCCCTCGACATTTAGGTAGATTCAATAACACTTGAAAAGGCTTCAGCCTCTCCTATAGCTTTTACGGGTGATATTAATACCTCAGAATTTGGACATAAGGTTCAAAAATATAATCTTGTTATTGGGGTTCCGGAGTCTATTGACCAATAAATCACACTCACCAGTATTCAGGCAAAAATTAGATTCTGAAGAAACCTGTAACATCAATGAACAGTACATCAGGATAACTGCAAAGGTAGAAATTTATACGCAATAGCAAGCTAACAGAAACTACAAAAAGAATTCACAAGAAAAAACGGCCATAAGTGCATTTCATCCAACAAGAATTCACAAGAAAAAGAAAAAAGAAAGATTATTTTATTCCTCCCATGGATGCTTAATTCAACAGAATATAAGATACAGGTCTACAGACATGATTGGATTGCCATGTCTTTTACCAATCCTATAAGGCTATAACAACATCATGACATCTATCATGTTATGTAATTATGTTATAGCCGACCCACCATCTCAAGGTGGCTTCGATAATTAAATCTACAGCACAGGAAAATCTCTTGCATTGAGCATTTGAAAATGAACGATCAACCCATTTTTTATCAGAAGAATTAAGACTCCCTGGGAACTAGTACACAATCTGCTCGAAGATTTTCTAGCAGAATGAACATTGTCCAAATTACTTTCGTACTAAGTTATCTAAAAATGTCAAACGAGCAAGAATGCATATTTTAATTGAAGAAACACAAACACAACGAAATACAATAAGTTATAGACATACTTCATGATTTCTAAAATCATCCACAGTATACTCAGCTCTCTATATGGGAAAGACTAAACGATCCACCACCTCCATTCAGAAAATAAATAAATAAATAAAACTCCCCTAGATGTATTCACTACTTTTGCTTAAACTCAACAATCTAACTCCAATCAATTTTGCAAACCAAATTTCTCAAAAGTAACAAAATCTAATGTTTTTCCCATGAAATGACCAAGAGCAGAGCTCCATAAAAGCAGATCTATGAAACTGAACCCTCGAATCCTCCCATTCATTACACAGTGCATTCACAGAAGCAGAATCAAAGAAACATACTTTGCTACATTGCAATAAAAGCGTAAATGTTAAATACTTCGCATTCAAATGAAGCGAATAAGATCAATTATCAAGAGAAGGGGCAAATAGTCAAATATAAAGGGACGCTAAAAGTAGTAAACAGATCGAGGAGCAAGATGCTTACTGAATCGAGAATATTGATCCCAACAGATCTGAGATAGATTGCATGAAATAACTAGAGTGCCATTAACAGAATTACAGCACTGGAAATGATAAGGATCCAAGATTGTACGGGGTGGAGAGGGAGAGTAAGTGGAGATGGAGCCGCTTTTTATACAAAAATTGGAGACGGATTGTGCATCTTAGAGATGGGGGTTAATGAATGGAGTTAGATCTGTTGTGAATATCTCTGATTTTACCGTCGCTGTATAAGGTGAAACTTTTTTTCCTTTTCTTTTTTGATACCATGTTTTAATTATTAATATAATCATGGATGAAAATCTTGAAACTTGCCTTGAATAAGATTTTCTGAATTTTGATCATCAAGATTCAAGGGTTAATAAGAGCTAAGAAGTGAAGTGTTATTCAACTGGAAAAAGGTGCTATGTATTGTTTCATTAAATCGATTCAAATATCAATACATTAGTAATTTGGATTACTTTGGTACGTTGAAATACAAAATCCAATTGAAATTTTATTCAATACTGATCTTCTATCAGATTTTGTGCATAATATTGCTATAGGTTAGTCAGTCTTAGATGATTTATTTAACACAGTGCCATACTAGACTCATTTGGAATAATCTATTACTACTTCTATAAAAGATAAAAAGAATCAATGACCATTGAATTTTTCTACCTCAAAATAATATCAATTGTTACTATCTTTAGAACATAAAAACGGAAACCATCAATTTTGACGACAAAATCTTGAAGTATTTTTTTCATGAATTGAATAAAGTCTTGAACTGGATGAGTAGTACATTTATATCCCCTTTTTCTTCGCCTTGGACCTGCAAATCGATTTTATTGAGATAATATTTAAAAATGGTAAAAACTTGTGTTAGACCGTCTAAATGATTTATGCAGATCTAAATAATTCATTTCTATTATCCCAAATTCATATTCGCCCCGAATCCTAAACTCAAACTCATATAGGTCATGAATCATAAATCCAAACTCGCGTAAATGATTTTGACGGGTTTAATTGAAGACCTTTTAAAAAATCCAACAAACTATATCTTACTTGTTTGATTAGTATTTCAATCATTTGAATTCTAAATCAATATCGTTGCACTCCTAAATAAGAATAAGAACAGTAATCACACATTATTTTTTTATTTCACATTGTTGTACATTTCGATCTTAAAATTGAAATCTAATATTATTATTTTTAATACTAAATCAATAAAAGTCTTTACATTTGAAACGTACCGAACTTATAGTCATTATATCTGTAAATTGACCTTACAGACAAGCCTTTCAATGTGACATGAGAATTAAAATGAAATTGGAAAAAAATAGTCGGGATATTAAATCCATCTCAAACAATTAATGTATCACCATAACCTTTTCGATTCAAATTAGGGAGATAAGTACTAGTATATCCAAAAAAATATGAAATAAATTTCTGCGAATATAATATTTCTGGTATGAATGACGGAAAGAAGCCACGAATGTGATAACGTAAAGGGGTAAATCAGTTATTTTTTTTTCTGATGAAAAGGGTGAATGAGTTAGTTATTACAAAAAATGATAAAATAATTGAAATAATGGGTGTCAGTGTCACGCGGTGTTGAGAGGAAAAAGATGGCGAGTGAATGAATGATGCTGTCGGTGAGTTCTATGTGAGCTGGACTGATACCGACATCGATCTGGGCCTATTTCCATTTTATAATAGCCCAACATTTACGGGCCTCAGTCTATAGGATCTAACCTGGACCAATAAAACTATTTTGAATTATTTCCAACAATCCAGTCAACTCATAGAGTTTCCACTCAGTCCTATTGAATTATTAGAGTATATAGGGGATGGGGTAATATCATATAGGGTCGGGTTTCATGTTGTCATCCCCTCTAACCCTATTCTTTCGGTTTTCATTCTAGTTGTTCGAGTTCAAGATTGAAAAAGCTTCACGATCTAAGCAATAGAAGAGGATTAGAGGAAAACACTGCTTAGTCAAAAGGCAAAAATCTCGAAAGTTGTTGCTCAACCAACGATATCCATTAACCATAACTAACCGCGCTATTCTCACCGATAAAAGTCAAAACATTGTAAACATGAAGAAAAAGAGGAAGCTGTAACAACATATCATTTTATTATCAATCACAGGCTTTTGAATTCTGACTACCTCTCTTCTATTTCATCCAAAATATATTCCCATTTTGTGATTCATTGTCTTGAGAACCCAAGAATTAAAATTTATCATCAACACTATGTTTGAGTTAATTGATCTCGATTTTAGAGTAATAGCTTCAATTATTAATGTTTAATTGGCATGGAAGGGTTAGAATCCAAATTTAGGCAAATGATACAAATTATAATGTAACTAAATTTGGAACAGTTTTTTCAATTGATAGAATAAAGACATCTTAGGTTGTAGATGGACAATTTGCCCATATTTTGGATTGACGGCTTACTAAATGGACATTGATATCAGGTTGGGCTCCATCCAACAAACTAAACTTTGGATATACCGTTAAACTTTAATAAATTAATACTCTTTAAATTAATAAACTCTCATCAATAATAAATTTCTTTAGTCCCGATTTAGGCCAATGTAAAAAATTATCAATTTCGATAAGATAATAATATAATAATTTTTTTGAGATCATCTTTATAAATATAAAGGTCTCATCAAAATTATAAATTAATAATTCATAAATATTATATACTAATGTAGTAACTTTCAAACGATATTTTTCCTCAATCTACTATTGTAAATCTTTTTGAATGAATGTGAGGCGGTCTCTCTTGTACTCACATAGTATTTTACGCATTCGATCGGTCATGTGTGACTTTATGATACCTTTTAAATGAAAGGTTAGGGTTGGTGTTATGATTTTATTATTTTTCTTTCGATATTGAGGTTTTTATAGTAGTTTTATTCACTTATCATAGATGAATATATTTAATTAGTTAAATAAATCAGTACTTAGTCCTTTAAATTATTATTTGATTAATTATAATGAAGTTAATAGATATATGAATATATTCAATTAGTTTCAATAAAATTGTAAATTCATAAATACAATATTGAATCGGAAGTTAGATATAAATAATATGAACGTATTTAATAACATATACATGAATTTACTTATTTTTGCTTCCAACATTATTTAGTTGCACACAATATTTTTATCAAATTTATATTTTTTGAATTGATAAATTTATCGATATATTATACCTCTTTAAATTAATAAAATTTCATAGTTAAAAAAATATTAATTTATAGAGGTTTTACTGTATCCGTATTTCCTAAACGTGATCAATTTATTAAAAAATAGATTAAACTCGATTGCAAGTGAACTCAGCGGGTAAATTGAATTCGATAACCGATGATTTAATTTTAAATTTGAGTTTGGGAGAATGTTGGGTAACCTTGACTACAATGACAATAGGATTTAATTTATAAGATGAAGTATTTGTAAATTGTAATATAGAGGGGAAAGAAAAGGAAAACCTGAAACGCAAGAGAGGTGGGTGTCGTGGACAAGACAAGTCAATGGTGTATGGTCCACGTCAATCAAGACAAGACGGTGTCTCACCTTAGATATATCCACGTGGCATGATCTGAAAATGGGCCGACAGAGTGACGGAAGCCCACGTGGCCGTGGGGCCCGTTGAAATGCTTTATGTCAAGTCCTGATCAAGGGTCAGCTCAAAACTGATAGTTTCCGACTGATGACTCATTTAAGAGGGATTCTCGGACCCCTTTCTTTTTTAGATAGATACATATCTGCACTCATTTTCCTTTCCTTTTTTCTTCCCTTATTCATTTTCCATGTTCGTTTTTGTACTTTTCCGTTTACTATGGTATGAAAAAGTTAACGAAAATGACATCGTAGCATTACGAAATAAACTGGTACCATGCAATGAAGATACTATCAAAATATCAATGGCGATATTGCTACAGTGTGGAGTATCCACAGTTAATGATTTTTAATCAGATTTCTTACTCATTGTAATAAATATGTCAATATAAACTTATAAATATTTCGTTCACATGATGGCTACGGAGTTAATTAATTATTTTTTTTTTGCAATAGTCGTAACCACACAAACAAGTAGATTTAATAAAGTTTGTGATAATGCAATCAATCAAAGAGGGCTAATTATGCAAATCAAATCGCACTAAGTGTGGCACAGCTGCTAATATGGAGAATACAATATGATTTGACCTTATCTTTGGCTTAATAGATTAAATCATATGAAAAAGACTTTTAATTGCGTCATTATTTAATTTTGCATACCGATGATGAGAACCATTCATTTGCAAGGGGAGCTTGCTTGTAAGATTGTAAACTCTACCCAATATATCTAATTATTTATGCAGTTCTCAATTTGATGGAGAAGGAAAAAAGCACTAGTGCATTTAGCAAAAATAAATAAATAAATAAATAACTATTTTCTAATTTAGACGTCAGAGTCTCTTACTAACCAACTGAATAACGTGATTATAAGCGAAACATATTTCGCACCTGTATATATCGTATATAATATACAATTAAAGTATCAATTGTACTACAATGATAGGAAATTAGTTTCTTGAAATATTTTTAGGCTAAAGGTCGAAATGCCAATTTGTTTCTTTCTTCCTTTTAAGTTCGTCCCTCGCAAATTAATAATCCCTTTATTTATTTATTGCCTAAAGGTTTTTATGCGATTTATGAGGTCCGTAAAGCGATTGCACCATGTTTTTTTTGTATGATCATAATTTAAAAAAAAAAAATACAACGATTAGTGATCGTGATCTTGTGATCCGCATGTGATCCATGCATAATAAGGTTGCCTTAAAACTGATGTAGTAACACAATCATTTACTATTTGTGACAATATGTGTAAATACATTATCATATGATCATGTATTGCACAACACATTACAAAAATATCTTATCATATGATTATATTGTGATCACATGAAATATATGGAAATATCAGATATATGTTAACTAAACACTAACAGATAATGCATATCGTTAAGATTATATTTTTGACTTTATGAAAAAAGATTTTT
>AYJT01105975.1:0-10485 GCA_001278415.1 Ocimum tenuiflorum
TATATATATTCAAGAGGTGCAACATAATTGTGGTAGTCGAAATTGTGGCTTCATATCCTTCTCTAATAGTTCTTAGAAAAAATCTTGTTTGTTTTCCTTTCCATAATTTTTTAAATCGAGTCGTTGAAAATGATGTAATTAAAAAATCAGACAAATTTACACAGGATGCATTATATTGATCTAAATATTCAAATACATTACATCAAAATCACAAACATGCACTTTAAAATACAACGCATGAATACAATAATCTATATTCATACAATGATCGCTCTTCATTTTTCAAGAAAGCACTAAAAATTAATGGAGATTATCTATCTAAAACTGAACATATATCAGATTGTATCACATGTAGATGATGAAATTGCAACTAATGGACACCACAAACATACTTGCAATTTTTGTTGTGTACTTATATTACATATTTCATTAAATTATTATGACATACTACTTTATTTATACTTGTTAAATAATATAGATTTGTTCATTAGGGTTTTTTTTTAGGTTAATTAGGTAAACATATAATATTTTTTTTCTTTCTCTCCTGTCTCATATAAAATGGGTTACGATTTTAAACAATGATTACTCATTCAAATTAAATTATTTTTTGCATATCATATAACAAATAAAAAATTAATTTTACATTGTTTCAAGAAAATTCATATCGAATATGTTTGCTTGTAAAAAACCAAACGAACTAAGATACGATTTTGGGTGTGAAAATTTATTTTATAATGTACCTTATATTATATTACACGGCTATATATATACTGCATTACAAAATAATGACGAAATTGTAATTCATTTTAAACTTTTAGCGTAGTGTAAAATAGTTTGTAAGTTAACGAAAAAATATAAAATAGATATAAAATATGAACGGGCCAAATTTGATTTTAGTTCTTTAAGAAGTGTTCTCACCCATAGCACTCTTATATATTCAATAATTTTACATTTGACTCTTAACAGTTTTAGAGTTAACAACAATGTAAAATCATATTTGAATTGCTATAGCGCTTTTACATCACCATATATTATCCACAATAATTGAAAATATAGAATATGATTTGTGAATACAATAATTGATTTGGGATAAAATATCATCCCATGACATTGAGACATAGAAATAAAATATTATTTTATCGAATACCTCTCTAAAATATCTACGAACCACACTGAGAAGAACTTCTAATAAATGATTTTCATAAAAATAAATTTAAAATTTATCTGTGTTTTTTCTCTCTTCAACTGAAAAATATAAACAAATAATTTTCGTAATTTTTTTACAATGCTTTACTTTTTCAAAAAAAATACACACATGATTCATGAACGAAAATGGAGGGAAAAAGATTGCAAAAAGGAGACGCACCAACTTGTATTTATTTATTTGTTTGTTTAGTGGGCATTAAATCAAACACGGTGGATAATATTTTATTACCTGGCACTACTGAAAAAAGTTAACAAAAAAATCAAATTTAATAATAATGATGGCGAATTGGACTCAATGTCACGTGCAAATGTTTGCAACGCAACGTGACCGCCAGCAATCCGCGAATCGTGGTGGGATCCAATTTCGAGATTTTCGCTTCATTTTTGTCCATTTCTTCTGATACAAATCTGTGTACTGTGTTGTGTCCCATTTCGACATAATATAAAAATTATCCTATAAATAAGTAACACAATATCAAAATAACTCCGTAAACATTCAAGTGCTCACCGTATGCACAAAATAATATACCCACAATTAACGTGGTAATGTATTGGTCGTGGGGATGATATTTTATTATTCTTAACATATTTAATTTATTGACACATTAGCTGTGAGTAATTATCTCGTGCTTGCGGTTGTGGACAGACCTAGACTATTGATTGGGGGCGCTTCAGCCCCCATAAATAAGATAATTAATATATTTTATAATGGATTTATCGAATATTTATGTGTTGGCCCTCATCATTTTTAGAATTTAGTAAAACGAAGAAGAATGTGGATTACTGAAAAAAGATAAAAGAAGAAAAAATTATAGAGGAAGTCATTAACACGTATTCGGAGTTAAAAGAAAGAAAAAAGATTATGAATTCGTCTCTACCTACGGTGGGTATTTGAGCATTTATTCGAAATGGTATATGATGGTACTCAACGAAACAATTCAAGAGTTACGTCACTTGTGTATTTGATATAAATTACTGGTGTGCAAATGGTTGACTCGAATAAGTGTCAAATCAAATCGGCTCTCAACTTTTTGTGTGTAAAAATATTATTTGAAACCATTGTTGTACTTGCTCTAATAGATATTAAATTAATCTGCTATTGAATTGAAAATATCTAAACTTCTTATTTGATTTTCTAATTAGTTATGATATAGAATATGACATGCTCACTATGGTCCCATTGATTGTATTCAGATAATATATAATTGATCAATATTATTTACTAATTGATTAAAAATAATTGCTTTGAGTTATTGGTATGGATGTAAACTTGTAGGCTAATATGACGGATCTAAGTACGATGCAATAATAATAATAATAATAATAATAAAACAAACAGCCGCATTACAAGTACATGTTTAATGTTGAAATATACTTAAACCTTTTATTTTGTTTGCTTACATTCATTGCTCCAAATAATAGAATAATTGCATTCAGATTACTACGTAGTTGATGGATTTTTTTAAAAAATAATCTAACATTTACAAAATGACTTATGAATTTTGATGCTCAACCATTTTTACATAAAAGAAAACAACTTTAAAATTTCAAAATCTCAATTTATCTCAATGAACTATCATTTAAAACATACGTTACATACCACAAATCGTTTTACTATTTACCACACCATTGTTTGATAAATATTACCCAGCCTCTTTTCCCCTGTATATTAATGTAATTTGAAAATTAAAATTGACAAACAGAACTCGTACTACAGTAATACTATTATTTGCTCATGAAAAATGAAAATTTTACGAACTTTGTAGATCATTAAGTACGTGTAAATTAGGAAAATAAATGATACACTTTGAAAAGTAATTTGACTGAAAGAAATAAAGAAAAAGAAGTGCAAAAAAAAAGAAAAAGAAAAAAAAGAACTTGCATTAATACTATCAACGTCTGGTTTTAACTAATTAAATCAGTACAATTAATGTCTTTTTATCAATAGTTAGCCGCTGGGGCACAGGGCCTGTTTGCTTGTTTTGAGGTTAAAATTCGTGTTCTGATTTACTAAAAAAATATGCTTGTTTTTACTTAATTTTCCCAACAAATAAAATATTTAATGTAGACGCAACTGTTATTTTACACCTCGCAATCTGATTTAATACGCATTCTGCTAAAGAATTTGCCCCTTAATAATTAAAAGTAACAAAATTATACGGCATTCGTACATATTTGTTGTAGAGTGAAACGTGAAAATGTATGTAAAACCAAATCATTTTGTAAAAATGGTGAATCATCTTCTGTAACAAATAGATATAGGGGTAAATATGTAATTTTATCCTAAAGTATAGTTTATTACCCAATTTTATTCTAAACTTATTTCCTTATATAATTATATCCCAAAATTCTATTTATTATGTAATTATATCCTCAGTAGTTGATATTGTCAAAAATTTGCTTATGCGGTCGTTAAACGTTGCGTTTTTAATTACGTCGTCATAATTTGTGTTGCAACGAATCAAAACAATGTCGTTTTCACTTTTTAGAAATCTTTTGAGATCAGATTTACCTTTTCATGTTTACTACTAATAAATAACGACATTTCTAAAAAGCGAAAAACAACGTTGTTTTAATTCATTGCAACATACTTACGATGACGCCACTGAAAACACGGCATTTGACGACCACGTGAGCAAATTTTTGATGATATCAACTAATGAGTACATAATTACATAACAAATGGAACTTCGGGATATAATTACATAACAAAAAAAAAATTAAGATATAATTGCATAATTAGTTATAATTGGGAATATAATTACATATTTTCCCTAGATATAAATGATATGTAAAATTTCTATCTATTCGATTACGACAATAATTATACATTTGTAAATTTGTCTTATATTGCAATAACAAATTCTTGCATGCCATTTATATGATCAATCCCCTGAAAAAAATCCAATGAGTCAATTATCCTTTAATCGTTTCGGTAGATTCTGTACGTTCGAATCGGTTATTATACACACTATAACAATGATTCTTGTAATAATACAGTTGAAACAAATAAAATTCATTTTCAGATTATAAATTATTACATTTACGCAATATTCAGACACGAATTTATTGTAAAATAAATCTAAGATAGCTCTAAAAAATAATAATACACAATTTCACATGTAAATTAAAGGGAAATATTCAATTATAATACAAATTATGCGTTTTTTTAAATAATAATACAAATTATACGAAATTTCAAATAAATGTACAAATTACGAGAAATTAGTTAAATATAGGACGACTTCAATTTTTCAATACCGAAATGCTGAGTCAACAAACCGTATTTCCACATTATCCAATCTTAAATGAAGTGGAAATAAGATTTTTAAATTTTTAAATCATACATGACGTGACTTAAGATTAAGTGATGACTCAATATTTCGGCATTGAAAAATTAAACTTGTCTTATATTTGATTAATTTTTTTATAATTTATACATTTATTTGAAATTTCAATTATTTTTAATAACAGATACATATATTATAATTAAACAATTAGATTAAAAGGTGGAATATGGCTGTGTGGATCTGATTAATATTTACCAAACCCCCTAATCCCCATCTTGCGCCAGCTACCCCCCTACATTAATTAATTTCCTAATTTGCCCTTTCGCGAAGCGGCACAGCATAATATCTTCGGTTTTCACGCCTAACAATTCATATATAGAATAGAACCCACTCATCATCAGTCACTTACCAGTTACTGCTCCCACTCAGGTACTCTCTCTCTCAGTCTCTCGCCTTCAACCTCATCGGATTCCTGTACTTTACTTTCTATTCGTGGGTGATTATTTGCATTTCGGATGGTGATGTTTGATTTGAATGATTTTGTTGTCTCTGAAAATTGGCGCTAGTGCTTGTGAAAATTGATTATATAGTTGTTATGATTAGTTTTTAGAAATGACTTAACATTGTACTTAAACAAAAAAAAAAACATGAAATCGAGCGTCATTTCTGTTCGTTGATGATACTGCTTCTGTCTTCGATCTGGTAAAACTCGGGGTTTCTGGTGTTGATTTGGCGTATGCCTGTTTTTATTTGATGATATATGAATACCGAGCTGCTGCCTGTGTATGCTGCATTTGCAGATCTAGCTACTTATTGCTTGATTGAATGCCTCTTTGAGGCATTTTGTTGTTGTATTCGGAAAGTTATATTTTCTAAAGAGCTGAAGCTTTCTGCAACAAGACCTCACTAGTCAAGGCATCTTTTCCTTTTACTTTAATAAGAGTCCTTACTCAGACATGAAAATTAATACAGCCTTGTAAATGCACTTGAAAGTTGAACTAGGTCACAAGCATTGATTCTTCGGAAATAAATTTTCTGTATACTGGTTGCTGCTAGATCTAGTGACTTTATATCTAGTTATCATCATGAGTTTTTATTGGTCCAGTTCGCTGGTCCTAAATTTGTCAGGGGTCCAGAGGTGGTGTGTCTTTATGCCTTGATAATGACTACTGTTGTTATAATTGGTTGTGAATAGTGCCATGGAAGGGGGACGCATCAAATATCTCTCATAGTGGTTGAACTGTTCTTGGTTTTCAAATAAGACGTTCTTCTTATATAGATTTTACAAAAAAAATATTTTTTGAACGAGAGACCTTCAGTCGATAGGTTCAGTATTATCAAAATTATTGTGGGTTTGGATTGACTTAGATTATGATCAAATATCCTTTGAAATCTTTCAATTGCATTTGCTTTTATACGCTGTATCGCATTCTGCATATCATTCCTAATTTCTTTGGTGTCACTTCACAAAGTACATGTAGGTTTACGAATGTACTTTGTTAAAGGGACTAACTTGTGATGTTGTGGTGGCATGCATATAGTTTCATTGGGAAGAGCTGTTATGGTTTCATTAGCTGCATGCTCTCGCTAGAATTGATATGGTGATCATGGATGCTGCATCTCACGAAATCATTATATGATTTAATTGGAGTATACATTTTCTTGATCGTACTTGATCTGTTGCTGGCTTAACTTGTTGGCCTTTATCTCTCTCACACACACTTGTACATGGGTCCCTTCATGCTAACTTGCACTTTCTTGTACTGTATATTTTGCTGTTCCTTTTCTCACATAAGTTATTGTTTTATTGTGTATAGGCCTCTGTTTCTATCGACATGGCAGATCTGGAGGCCCCCCTACGCCCCAAGAGAAAGAAAATCTGGGTGGACTACTTTGTTCAATTCCGATGGATCATCGTTATCTTTGTTGTTCTTCCAATCTCCTTCACACTATATTTCCTCACATATCTTGGTGATGTGAGGTCTGAGTGCAAGTCATTCAAGCAGCGCCAGAAGGAACATGACGAAAATGTTAAGAAAGTTGTGAAGCGGCTAAAGGAGAGGAACCCGAAGAAGGATGGTCTAGTCTGCACAGCCCGTAAGCCTTGGATTGCTGTTGGAATGCGCAATGTTGACTATAAGCGTGCACGGCATTTTGAGGTTGACCTTTCTGCCTTCAGAAATGTTCTTGACATTGACAAGGAAAGAATGATTGCCAGAGTTGAGCCTTTGGTCAACATGGGCCAGATCTCCAGGGTCACTGTCCCAATGAATCTGTCTCTCGCTGTTGTTGCAGAGCTTGATGATCTTACTGTTGGTGGTCTGATCAATGGCTATGGTATTGAAGGAAGTTCCCACATTTATGGTCTATTCTCAGACACCGTGGTGGCTTACGAGATTGTTTTGGCAGATGGCCAGTTGGTTAGGGCTACAAAAGACAATGAATACTCTGACCTTTTCTATGCTATCCCATGGTCTCAGGGGACACTCGGTCTCCTTGTTGCAGCTGAGATTAAGCTTATACCTGTAAAGGAATACATGAGGCTAACATACAAGCCTTTAGTGGGTAATCTAAAGGAGCTTGCCCAAGGTTATATCGACTCATTTGCACCAAGGGATGGGGATCAGGACAACCCTGACAAGGTACCAGACTTTGTTGAAACCATGATCTACTCCCCTACCGAAGCTGTCTTCATGACAGGTAGATACGCTTCTAAAGAAGAAGCCAAGCTGAAAGGAAACAAAACCAACTCGGTAGGCTGGTGGTTCAAACCCTGGTTCTACCAACATGCTCAGACTGCATTGAAGAAGGGGGAGTTTGTTGAGTATATCCCAACTAGAGAATATTATCACCGACACACTAGGTGTTTGTATTGGGAGGGAAAACTCATCCTTCCATTTGCAGATCAGTGGTGGTTCAGGTATACCCTTGGTTGGCTTATGCCGCCTAAGGTTTCTCTTCTTAAGGCTACTCAAGGTGAAGCCATAAGAAATTATTACCATGAGATGCACGTCATTCAGGATATGCTCGTCCCACTGTACAAGGTTGGAGATGCTCTGGAATGGGTCCACAGAGAGATGGAGGTAACTTTCATTTATCTTACTAATAAATATTCTTAATGCGGGATGTGTGTTAATTGATTATACTAACTAGTGAATGTTCTATAGGTATATCCCATCTGGCTCTGCCCGCATAGACTGTACAAACTCCCAATGAAAACCATGGTTTATCCCGAGCCAGGATTCGAGCTACAACGCAGACAGGGTGATACTAATTATGCTCAAATGTACACCGATGTTGGAGTTTATTACGCCCCTGGACCAGTCTTGAGAGGTGAAGAATTCGATGGAGCTGAGGCAGTCCGCAGGATGGAGCATTGGTTGATTGAAAACCATGGATTCCAGCCACAGTATGCTGTCTCCGAGCTCAATGAGAAGAACTTCTGGAGAATGTTTGACGCTGGACTTTACGAGCATTGCAGGAGGAAGTATGGAGCTATAGGCACCTTCATGAGCGTGTACTATAAATCGAAGAAAGGCAGGAAGACCGAAAAGGAGGTCCAGGAAGCTGAGCAGGCTATTTGCGAGGCTCCCGATGCCGAAGCTAACTAGAAATGGCGAATGATATTGATGACTTTGGATAGGATCTGCTGTTCCTATGAGTTTATTTATTTCCTTGCGTTGCTTTGCTTATGTATTGAGACCCGTATTTTGATCATTTTGAACTGTGTTGATTGACTTCTAGTTGTGACAGAAGTGCTGCACCATCCTCATTTTTCCATCCTTTGATGATGACTTGGTTTATTTTCTTTAGTTTGCATTGCAGATTTATTGCTTCGCTGTTATCTCTCTGTTCTGCTACAGCTTTTCTGTGAGGGGAAGAAGAGATGTCCTTAAAGATACATTTGTATAGAGAGAGGTGGACTTCATTTTAATATGTGGACAGTATAGGCATCAGAGGAGGACTGGAGGAGGCATCCCAAACAAATGGTCCGAAATTGATGTATTGGATCAAGTCAGATTGTTTTTGAACTTAAGTACAATATTAAACAATTTCTACTCTGATGTTCCACATATACTCGAATTCTTGATCTTTAAAATCATAAAAAATGTGCTAAGAAGTAATGTTACATAATACATGAAAAAAATGTTACATAACATATTCTCATAAAATAATAATTGAAGGCTTTAAATATTTCATAGTTCCACATTTATTGACTCAATATATTCAATCACGCTTAGTATATTTATTGAGTCAAGCATAAACTTTTAAATTCTGGGTTAATCTTGAGACCTCCCAACCAAATATCACAAAAGCTTTTGTTAAGTGCCCTACGTTGACTGGAGATCGAGGTCCGTTAGTTTATAAAGGTGAATGTATTCCACCTTACAAGTTTGTTTGTAGGGGTAAATAGAGTCCAATAACCAAGTTTTATCAACTTTTCATATATATGAATATGAGGCAACATTTTATGTCTTTATTATTGGCGTGTCCGAGTAAAAGAAATTTATTACTTTGTTAATGCCAACTAATTGCAAGTGGTATCTCTTTGTCATGCCAACTAAATATTCGGAAGTGTAAAATACTACATCTGGCTTTCGAAAATTCCACATTCTTCTTCTTGTTTATATTAAGAAAAGTTTTAGTCCAGACAAGCAGAATCTAACCGATTTCCCTCCTTAATATTCTCGAACCTCAGTCACTCCCTTCAGCTCTCCACCACCACACACACACCTCTCTCTGAAAGATGGGGATGGTGATAGTGCTATCTCTGCCATTGATTATCTTATCATTACTTATTGGATTTGGGTGTTACTTTTTTGGAAGATCGAAGGGCAGGCAAGAAGCGTCCTCCACCGCTCAAGTTTTCGGCGCCCCCGCTCCGCCGCCGGGAATTGTCGCTACTCCGCCGCCACCAACCCATTTCAAGCCTGATAATTCCCCCAATGTTTAGTGCTGACGTACAGAAAGTTTGATGCATGCGTGTATATGGTTGTAGACCGTTTAATTCATTGCTTTGATTTGATTTGGGACCTGAGTTTCTGGATGATGCAATTTTTACTTTTATGGTATATTGGTTCATTTATTTATGTTATGTTTATTTCATATTTGTGATTATTTTTTTTCATTATTTTGTATTATTGGAAGTACTGTTTTATCAGATGGATGATGGAGGAGAACCACAAATGTTATTTTGCTAATTTAGCCAATGGAAAATTAGAGTTTTGATCGTCTACAAAGAAGTTTATAAAACGAACATTTTTAGTTAAACTATTGTAAATTTACATCGAGCCTTGTTAACCCTCTTTGGAATCGGTCTTGGCCTTCAAGAGAACACAAGCCCCATTCAAGTTTTTTTCAGACTCGATCAAAGCTGTTCAAGAACTGATGGATTTGAAAAGAAATTCCAACTTTTTACACGAAGACATCGCAAAAATCATTCACAATTTGAAGAACGATCACAGCGGAGGAGTCTCCCATATGTATAGGGAAGCCAATTGTGTGGCACATGCTTTAATCGGATATGGAGCAAATTGTAATGATCTTGTTATTGTAAAAAATAAATTACACATTTTATTTTTTGAGTTGCGGATACGAGGGGTGAGAGATTTGAATCCAGATCTATTTAAAAAATCACAACTCATTTGAACACGAGTGGTAAATTAGGCATTTTGAATGCCCATTAATTTAAGTATAATTTTCAGTGATAGTAAGATTTATTTCGCCAAATTTCTTCTACACCCGGCGGTCGGTGGGAAGATCACAACTTAATCGATCTGGCGACGGCCGAATTCTCGACCGGCCAACGATGTCTTCATGCGAATCATTGTCTCCTCTAAAAAGTTTCTTCAACTTTCAATTGCGCTAATCTTGATTCGAAAAACCCTAAATTTCATCAATGGCGGTAAAACCCAAGTCCAGCACGATTCTCGAACCCTTCGCGGAATCCAAAGTCGACTCCGGCAACTCTCCGATCAAATACGTTGCT
>AYJT01105986.1:0-11290 GCA_001278415.1 Ocimum tenuiflorum
TTTTGCACAAATACACAACATATTACATAAAAATACAAAATACAAAAAATACACAATTTAACACACACCCAGGGCTCGCCTCGAGTTCGAAGTTAAAAATTGGTTCTGACACCACCGAGGCTCGCCTCAAGCCCGAAGTTAGAAGTCAGATCCGGCACCACCCGAGGCTCACCACGAGCCTGAAGCTAAAAAAATTCTGAGACGTTCGGAACTCACCACCAAAGTTGGATCCAAGATGTTGAACGGAAGAGGGTGCTCAGCAAGAAACAGAATGCACAGGAAAATACTGCACCGAGCGCCGGATCCACCAACCTGTTTATTCCTCAGATAGGGCAACACTTGCCCTACTAAGGAATAAAAGGGGTATTGTTGGGGGACCACGGTCCAAATTATACTAGTCCCACTTAAAAGGGGTCCATGGCACCTACAAAGTCCACACTCCAAGTAGGAGACCGGTCCATTGCATGTCGACCCAAAAATTGGCCCACCGCATTGAACCAGATCCGGACCGACCCAAACGGCGCAGACCCCCCGAAATTTGCCGGAGCACGAACCTCATGTGGCACCACGATCCGGAAGGGCCTTGCCTACTAACCCACTCTTGTAACTGACTCATTTTTTATGTATAAATAGAACCCAACCTCTTTCAGGGAGGGATCATGCATTCTTAAGCAATAACAAGCAATAACCAAATCTTTGCTTCAATTTCATTTCCGTCTAACTTCTTGCTTGCGATTATTTACAGAAAGTTCTTTTCGATCTCTATTATGAAAATTCGAACCTCAACAAGTAGTATTTTAACTTTCAGAGAATTCGTTGTTTACTTCTAGAGTTATATTAAATAATAATATTATCTAAAAATAATATCAAATATTTTGTTTGATATAATTTGTTTTATGGTGATAAATACATACTATAAATATTACTTGTTTGATTGAATGAATCCATTATTTTAATTTATTAAAAAGATATAGAAGTTATAATTTTTACAATTGCATCATTTCAAAATACGAAACTACTACGTGGGTGTGCACGTAATCCTAACTGGTTTAAAATAAGAAAGACACTATAAATACAAAGCCAAGTATGGTCGTTGGTTCGACGGAGTCGATCATAAAGATTACCTTTTGACTTTAATGGACCATGGAAAGGAGCTCAAAAGACCAATTAAATATGATTAAGAAGTCTTGGAGAGGCACCTCGAAGCTTTGGGTTCGAACTTAGCAAAGCCATTTGGAATCCGTATAAACATTTTGAAAGAATTTCAAAAGGTAATAAATACTCAATTCTCGACCCAATGAGTATAAATTGACTCGTGGAGCATACTGAGGAATCGAAATCCATTTTGGAACGACGCAAACCTCACGAGGCAAGGTTCAAGGAATATAGAAAATTTAGGTCAACATGAAATCAGTAATTTTAGTTAGAAGCTGCATGCATTAGTTTAGTGATATGATAGTAATCCTTTGCGTTTATATTTCTTGATGTGTGCTATGTAAGAAATAATCTAATAGTTGAAATGCGTTTCTAACATTCTTCTGAGACGAAACCTTAGACTTGGAACGCTGAACAACTCCAACATTAATTCTAACCATTTACTTGTTTGTGAATGGAGTTTTCGTTGAGATTTGCATACTTCTAGATGTTTAGATTCATAGACCACACCATTAATTAATATGTTGATTCTTCTTCTAGATGTTTAGATTCATACACCACACCATTAATTATAATGATTATTAGCCAATCATGATATCATTCTGGCGCCAATGAAATGATGATAGTTTGATGTTTAAAGTTTCGAAATAAAAAACAAAAACAGAAAAGTACTTAGTCGCTATTAATTTTCAATAAGAACACATGGTGTCATTGATTCACCTCCGGAAAAAAAAATCACGATGACTTATGGGACGGATATTTAATTTTAACTTGTTTGCATGTACAATATATATTTACGAAGCTAGTTTGGAATAGGACTTACTATGGTAAAATGATGCTGCAATCTCACGTTCATCTTAATATAAGTCTATTCATATACAATGACAATGCTATACGATATGATAATATATTAGGATTTTGTGCATTTGTGATGTAAGCCAAATAGGGACAAAAATAATAGATAAGATATAGTGAATTGGAGCAGAAGAAGTACAGGGCCAGGATGGTCTGAAATATTTTGGAGGCCTGCGCAATTTATAAACATGTAAAATCTAATATCAAGAAAATATATTTAATAGCATAATCTAGTAACAAATAAAAATTTAAATTAAATTAACTTATTTTGTAATGCATTTTATTGTTGTCAATATCTCAAAAAATAGAGAGAACTGAATCATAAAAATTGTGTGTTACATAAAATATTCTTGATAATGATTTGAGTTGTAATTATTTAGATTTAAGCAATTACTCTATTTTTAAAAGATTTTTTATTGTTGATTGTAATTTTTGTGGTAAAAATTCAAATTAAAGTGGTAATATTATATTTGACAAAGTTTTATTTTTTTTTAATATAATCATCCGTAACAATCAAAGATACATAAAAATGAATTATCATCATAGAATCTCCACATTAAAAAAATACATTTAGAAGTAATTTAATAATAAATATTTAAATTAACGTATGTATATTATTTTAAAAAAATATTTTATTATTGATAATAGCTTAATATACCAAAAAGAGAGCCATGTTTTATTCGGAGGGCATGTGCGGTCGCGCACCTTGCCCGTGGGATAGCTGGGCCCTAAATAAGCAACTACATATTTAATAAGTATTTGTCTATTTTTCAACCAAATTTGACAATTAATATCTTATTTAGTATTTCTCGGTCAATGTAAAATAACTTAATTTATTTTTGTTGAACATTTCATAGAGTTGACGAATATGAATTTAATTTGTATCTAGTATAACAACAGTGATGTTTATTATACTAAATCAGCGGAATATGTTGACCATGAATATATGTTCATTAAATTATATATCCACGTAATATTCACTTTTCCAAAGCCATATGCATAGACTTTTCTATCAAAATCAATATAAACCTCTCGGCATTAATTAAATTTGGCATTTCATTAATGAAAAAAACACCGCATATCTCATTCACTTGAAAAAAACACCATATACCTCAGTCGATAAGAGTAGAATTGAGTTAAACCGGATATTATTTTATTAAAACTTGACTCGTTTATCATAAGATCGAGCTTCAAAATTTATAAATGAATATTTTGAAACTGATGAGCTTAATCTAATCTTGATTGATTCTAAAAGACTTTTTATTATTTTATTTTAAAATCAAATTATTTTGGCCATAAAAATATCAAATTTACTCATATTGGTTTTGTTAATACTAACTACAATATGAAAATATAAATTTTGTGAGATTAATAGTTTTAAATATCATATAATCATTGTTAACGAGCTGATTTACGAGTCAAATAATGTTAATTTCAAGTTTGACTCGTTTAGTTTAACTTACTAAACGAGCTTGAATTCTAACTAATGCACCAAGAGCAAAAACTCCCAGCAAGAGGGTAATTAATTAATTAATGAAATTAAAAGGAAAGTATGTTATGAAATTAACTGTTTAATTGGTCGATTAAGATTCGTTATCTAGATTTGTGTTTTTCTTAGTCCATAATCATTACCACACAGCGAATAATAAAATTCACTAATATTAGTTATTCAAAGTCTCCAAGAATTGAAGGATTTAAAATTCATAATAAATGATGGATGATATATTCCACTGATGATGCGATAAAAATAAAATATGAAGAATGAATTGCGTGGTGGCTTATAAATAGATATTTGGTTTGAGAGAATAACTAGAAATCAAGAAAAGAAATAGGGATGGGGGAGATAATTGACGAGCAAGAAATAAAGTGCTCGATCCCAGTGGGCAGATTGTTCAAAGCATTCGTGATGGAATCAGATAACATCCTCCCCACAATTCTTCCCGCCGTTTTCAAGTCTTTCCAAACCCTCCAAGGCGACGGCGGAGTTGGATCCATCAAGTTGGTCACTTTTGCCCCAGGTATAAAAATATATACATTTTTATTTTTATATCATTATCAACACAATAAATCAAAGCAGAGACTCAAATAAAGGCCGCAAAGCATAAGACGGAAGAAGTGGACGAGGAAAAGCACAAGTTCAAGTACAGTCTAATCGATGGAGGTATTCTGGAACAAGACTTTGAGTCAATCTCGTATGATATAAAGATGGAAGCAGCCACTGAAGATGAATCTCTCATCACCATCATCACCACGTATCGACCCAAATCCCAACACCACGACGCCATACAACTCAAAATCAACCAAACCCAACAGAGGACTGAGGGATTTGTTCGCGTCATCGAGGCTTATCTCCATCAAAACCCTCTTCACTACAACTAAATCCTATTTTTTCCGTCAATAAATTCTCACTATCTTGTATTTTTTTTCCTTTGAATAAATTGGTTTGCCTCAGTAATAATAAATATAATGTAGTTTTCAAAGTTTCTAAGTGTTGAACCCAACCCAAGCAAATCTATACCTATTATAAAAATGTGTATATTTCTTCCAAATTATTTTATCCCTATTAAATATTTAATTAATTCTAATGATAATAATTCGATTGTCTATATCTATAATATAATTCATATTTAATTTATTATAATATATTATTCACTGGAATTGTATTTATCTATATCTATAATTATAATTATAATATAATATATATTTTATTTGTTTTAATACTATTTATTTGGTACATTATTTAGTATTAGAGAAATCTAATTATTAATATAATATATTATATAATTTTTCAATTTGACCCAAGATAATTTTGCAAAGTCAAAATATATTATTTCACAGTTTGAATCACTTTAAATTTTTAGATTAATTATCTCAAGCAAGTATGCAAAAGTCAAAGATAATACCTGACTAATTCTTTTAGTCAATATAAATCAAAACATTATGGTCCAAGTGAACTACAAAAAATTCTCAATTGAAATAACTGAAAATACCGAATTAAAATTAAAAAACTAAAGAAATATTTAAAAAATAATGGAGCTACTCAAGGTGGAAGAATATATAAAATTAATTGTAGGGTTGCAATGAGTGCAAAAAATAAAAATAAATATCACAATGAAAAGTAATATAAATATTATACTAAAATTTCAAATATGTCATAAAAAAGAAAAGAAAAATACATTGAAATTTTGAGCTACGATAATTTGATATTTAATAAAAATATGAAAATGATCTAAATCAATCAAGATCAAACAACAAAAGATTAGTTTTACAAATTTTAGATTAACAAAGTAGATCATTTAGACGTATGAATATAAAATATTTTGTATCAATTTTACTATTTACAGTTATTTTGCATCTATAATTTCATTAAATAATATTTTTAAAATAATATTAAATATTTCATTATATATAATTTTATTTATGATAAACGTTTATAAGTACATTAATTGTTTGATTAAATGAATCCATTATTTTCTAATCTACTAATTTAGATCGGCAAATATCATGCTATTAATATAATATTTATGCAAATAAATGATTAAAATATATAAAAATTATGTTGTTTACAATTGAACCTTTTTAAAACAACGAAGATTTTAACATGTGTTGTGATAGAACGTGATGCCATTATTTGTGAAGTACTCAGAAAAATTAGTTATACATAAATACGACAGGGGAGTTATTGATTTCAATTTTGCCACTTCTATATTGTAAAAACATAAACATACATCTCAATGATTTTAGAAGTAATTCTTTTAACAATGGAGCTACGCACAAGGATTTTTTACTGTCATTTTCTTTTTATTTTAAATCTGTTTCTTAATTAATTTCCTGAAGAAAGATGGAGCTATATAATTTTTTTAATTTTATAAGTATTTGAGGTTATAAGAACATAATAGTTTATTAAAAATTATTTATATTCAAATAATAACTAAGTAAACTGGGGATTGTGAATAAATCAACAAAAATATACAAATACCCATTGGGTCAATCTATTTTTAGTTACAAACAGAGGAGCTTATTTAACAAACTAGTCTAAACCCATATCCAAATCTATCTAAACTAAAAACATTTATTGAGGGTAGGTTTGATTTGTATTCGAAAATAGTGAAGCACTCTAAGGAAAAAGTTGTTTATTACTGTTTTTGATGAGGAGAGTGAAAATACAAAAATGAAATTTGAATTTATTTTGGAGGGAATCATTTTTTCAAAAAAGTAAAGTGTATTCTTTTGGAAGAAAATTGAATCAAACAGAATACAGCCCCATCAAAAATGGATTTAATATGACAGTACTGAAACCGCAATAAGAATCTTCATATCTATATAAGTTAATTTTACATGAATACAAATGATCAGGTTTCAGATAATATTGGTTATGAAAACATTTGAATACTTAGAAAAACACTCAACCAAAAATTTGGAGATGTAAATTAAAAATTAAAAATTCGCGTTCTCATTGCAACATTTTTAGAATTCGTATTGTAAGTACAAACTTGGGTAATATTGCTATAATTTGATCAACGAATCCTTAATGATGTCATTAAGATTTCCACAGGAATGCAATGTTATAACAACTTGAGTTGGTGTGCAAAGAAGCGACATGTGGTAGTGTAGTTTTTCATATATATTCAGCGTCTGCGCTTGTGGAATATATGATAATTAATTATAGATAAAACATCATATCATATTATATGAATAACAATTTCGAATATAAACAATATTTAATGAATTGAATAAGAACAAATGGCAATAATATCATATTAAAAATATGTTGTTGCAGTACCCTTTCATTGAACGTTGAACTTGACTAAGTGGTTGCGGTCGCCTTTGTGATTACTAGGCACAGACGCCCCCTTCTTTTGTGTGGGTGAAAGAAAGTAGACTATTTTGTCGAAGTGAAGTTATTAAGTTTAGACAAAAATAATTCATTTTTTAGATAAATCGTGAGACCACCGTCAGGTCTATATATTTCAGAATTTCGCAACTAGGAAAAACGAGTGTAATAATTAAACAATTTCTTAAAATGCAAATTCTGAAATCCCAATCTTGCTGGAATGTTATTTTTGTAGAAATTGATGAACACGAGATCTTGCAGTCCTAGAACCTCCTTAGTAGGTCAAAGAGACATTAAGGTGGCGTTTGGTTGAAGGATTTGGAATAACGGAATGAAATGGTAGGTGATTTGGGAACCTCAAAATGCAATGTTTGGTAGATGATTTAAGAATGAATATTTGGGAATGATTCCCCAGTATTTGGGAATTAACCAAACTCTTTTAACTCGGTGGGTTTCATTCCGAAACCCATAGTCATTTTCTCTACTATCAAACTCATACTCATAGTATTTCCGAACAGTTAAACGAAATGCTTTGTAAGTTTCGTTTTTTTAGTAAATGTATTAGTCTCATGTAGAGATGGGAATACCAGATCTAAGCTCGAAAGACTTTGCCCACTTAAATATGATAGGTCTAAACTTGCTATATTAACATAACATACTTTTATAAAGCTCAAGCCCTTTTTAATTAGATAGGTTGGTCTTTCAACCTTAAAAAAAAGCCTATTTAAATCTATTAAATATTTAATTAAATTATAAATATACTATTCAGTTTTAGATGATTAATATATTTCATAATTTATTATTTAAACAAGCCTGATTGTTAAGCTTAATAGATTTATTCGGGAGCATGTCCTTGAACCTACTTAATAGATTTTGTAAAAGGCTCAAGTTTAAAATATTTAAGAAATAAATTAGGTCACATTAGACAGGATTGTATAACCTTATCTGGTTGCTTGACATATTCCACTCTTAATCCGAGGGATACTTTAGTGAAACTATTGTTATTGTAACGACTGTAGCATTTGAATATTATAATTTATAATGTATGACTGCTTAAACTTTGAAGTTAGTTGAATTTTAGAAACTTGCTTAGCTTCCCCAAAATGCAGTAGCAAGATACTATTTTTTTATTAATGAAAAGAAAGCGAGTGACAACACCAGTATGCCGTTGATTTTTTCTAGTAGAGGCTTCCTTTTGATCGTCAAAAAAGAAAAAGAATATGCCGCTGATTTTTCTGATCCAACGTCTAGTCGTCGTGCATTTTAATTAACTTTGCAATCAAATATGGAAACCGATTGATATAATAAACATACAATCAAGTTGTTAGTAAATTAAGACCTTCACTTAGACTCACAAAAACAATTGTAAAATATTAGGATTGGTTTTCAATTAGTTATGTATGAATGTCATCGCAACGTCACGGTCTGAATGGCTAATGGTTAAGAGCATTTTTTTTATTAGTTGTAGGTAAATTGTCGATTCGTATACTTTTGTCCCGTTAAATTAGGACACCGCAATCTTTGTCTCATGATATCATCCCATTTATGGCCCCAAAAATGTACTAGTTCGTAATTAAGAGATTGAATTTTTCATTTTAGTACCATTACAGTGCTTACGGTCCAATTTACATTGTTCGAACAAGTTCGATCAAATCAATATATACACTTTGAGAATTTTACAAATCCAACTCATAAAACAAATCTTTCAAACAAAACTGGTCGAACAATGTTAAAATAGGATGAGGAAAGTGTAAAATAGGAGCAAGATAGGGTGACATCATGTAAAAAAGGACATGTTAGTGGTTAGAACTCTAATGCAAGTATTATGAAAACAAATGTGTAATATACAACTGAAACGAGTGAAGGAAAATTAAAAAATAATAATAAGACACCAAAAACTCAACGATTTTAGGGGAAATGATTAAAACATTAGATATACATTAATTAGTTATGATGGACATTTAACAACTATACTAACACAACATTTACGTATATTATTAATTGTAAAATTTTAAAATAGTGTATGACTTCTCCAATCCATTTCATGTTAGAACCGTCGATCAAACTAGTATATTCTAATTTGTCTATTTTTCAATCTGGTTGACCCAAGTTCTGCCATTGAACTAGCTGAAGTAATTCAGGTTGGGTGATTTGTTTGGTTATCATCAAATTGTGATCACTCCAAATACCATTTTAAAAAGCTCATTTCAAATTATTATTGTTATATTCTTTATTAGTTGTAATCAATACCTCAAAAAAAAGAGAGTTTTTATTGAAATTCAATGTAAAACAGACCTAAAATAAAAATTAAAAAAAAAAGTAATGGGTTGAAAAATTTAGATTTCCATATCTAGTTGACAGTTACATTGGGTCATGAAATTGACAATTGAATGGTATTGTTAGGCATATTTCACACAACTTCGATAAAATTATTAAACTTGAATTTTATCAACTTAGTACTTGAATGATTGTTTAATTGTCGATAATGATATTTAAAAGATATAGATGTCAATTTACGATAATTTTTGAAAATTTATCACTATAGGAAAAATTATTGTAACTAATTGGGAGTTAGTAGTCCCTTTAACTATGTCCTGAACATTTTGTATTGTCTTTGCTGATTAAATATTTTTAGATATATCTTTATAGTAAATTGTTTTATATAAGGTACTATGATTAAGACGTGGCAAATTGTGTTGTTGATGAACTTGTTCGTATAAGTATAAATTGTAATAATATTATCTTTTGGATAAAGTATTTTCCGGCAAGTGTGATTTCCGTTGCAAATCGGGAGATGATTGAATAAATTTACAATTTCCTTTTCAAAAGAATGTGGCAAAGTTCACTGCTCGCCGTGTTTCGAAAACTCCAATTAATTATTATAATTAAAAATAAAAAAAATGCATACATTTATGTCCTGCTCAAGACGTCGTCGGACGCGGTCAAAACTTGTGGGCTGATTCATAGAATCATTATACATCCTCTTTTGTTTTTTTCTTCTGTCCTATCTTAGTCCTTTAACATGTATTTAATATTTAGTTTCGGATGTCTTCATCACGTAGTATTTCAGGTTATGCACACTTAATTATTAATATATGATTTTAATTAATGTGGGAACGTACATGTATCCACTGTCTATTGTACTGGAATATTCGCATAAGGTTAATCGAACCTTGATTAGTAGGTTTTGTTTTTATTATGGTAATTACGGTATGTGATTTTGCGGGTTTACAAACAATCTTATCATTGATTGATGGAATCACTTATATTATACTGTCTAACGGATCCCCTCCGTTAAACAAGTCTTTGATATTGTACCCATTTACAAACAAAACAAAAAAAACTTATGTAAGTCTAATGTTTATAAAAATTATCTCAAATTTAAAAATTCATGACTCTCTTGTTCTAATCAAAATTACAAAAATAATATATAAACTTAATGGTCTTTTCATTATTTTTCATTCAAGACACTTCATTCGCTATTTACTTAAAAAAAATCATCTAAAGGTTATTTAATCTATAATTTATTTCATATCAAATGGTTTCCCATTACAATTTTGTAGTGATAATATTATTATATTCACAATAAGTTTTATGATTTGCAAGATACGATAACAACGAAAAAAATCTATTTGAAAAACTAAAATTTTGTACGCTTTTTTTAAGGTTAAGTCGTTCACATGCAGTAGGGGAATAATTGTGGCGGCTTTTATTCGGTTCGCATATGTTAAATTTATTCGTGTGGGTCTCGCGAAAAACTGATCAGTATTTAGAAGGTTTGCACGGTTATTTTATTTTATCAGGCCATTACCTATTTCTACCTGGAATTTAGTTAGATTATGGGTAGACATCGGTGTAAGTGAGCAGAGTTACTCAGGATCGACTCAATAAAAGCTCATTCAAAACTCGATCATTTAATAAACGAATCGAGTTCTAGTCTCGAACCGACTCGATAAATTTCACGAACAGAGCTCGAGCTTTAGGATATTCGGTTCACTAGGCTCGCGAACAGGTCCCATATTTCAAATTGAACACCCAATGACCCAATCCAGGATCTGCTCGCCTAAACTCTTCTCTGTTGCTGTCAAGCCATCCTTCTCCTCCTACCGGAGCGCACGGCCGAGTCTCCCGGGTAGGGGTATTCATGAGCCAAGCTGACTCGTGAACTACTAGATTCGGCTTGAAAAAAGCTTGAAATCAACTCGAAGTTAAACGAGTCAAGCTCGAGCTCGAGCCTCTATTTGTTCGACTCGAAGGATTGCGAGCCTTAATCGAGCCTATATATATTTACCATTTTGTACCTGGGATGTTAATCTATTACATTTCTACCATGTCTAAATATGATTTCTCTTACTCTAATTCCCCAAACCAAAATCCCTAATTCACAAATGAACTGCGTGGCTGCGCCCCTCCACACCACTAGCCACCAGCGACATCCCTCCTCCC